>RJVU01072567.1:3390935-3516722 GCA_003731715.1 Anabarilius grahami | reverse complement strand
AAAGGCTATGATTAGGTGGGCCACCCCTCCTGTTATCATGTACAACATTTCAAAATACCCAAAAGGCTCAAATCATCTACACTGCTACTGGACATTCAAAACAGCATATGAAAACCAGCATTACAAAGAGAATTTATGAGTTATGAGGTCCTGTATGGTCAGATGGAAATAACAAAGACTTATTGCTAAACAAACAAGCCTTAGTTTGTCTAAGAGAGTATTTAAATAGCCAATGCTTTGTTGCTGGAGTTTGTTTGGAGACCACAGGTTGAAGCCATGAATGTTAATTACCTGAACTAAATGGAACTGTATTTAGGCTTTATTCATAGCCTTGCTCCTCTCAATATCTTGTTTAGATTCATTTTAGACTGCAATAATCCTTCGATGTGTATTGATTATATTGTATTTTCTAATCATATCCTCTTAAATCTATACAGATGTCCATCAATAAATACTATACATTCAGAAGCAAGTATATTACTAGGCTGCCATTTTTTTGAGCTGATCTGAGGTCACATAGCAAATGTATTGAATTCTCATACCTGTTAGTGAAGACTTTGCTGTAATTAAACACTTGGATCTCCAGCATCTCATCCCCATCCACTTGACTCCCAATTGGCCATCGGAACGCCTGGAAAAGCCAAAAATCAATCTGTTCAATCTGTTTAAACAGAACTGACCATTTGTATACATTTCCATGCTAATTATCCACACTATATTGGGTCCATATCCAAAACAGCTCTAGCACCACACAGCACCATTAGACTTCTCATATCAAACCAAATAACTGAATCATTATTGGCAATCCAATAAAACCCTAATTTAAACTGTTCTGCAGGAAATCCTACATTAACAACACAACAAGAAATGAGCACAGATAAAGACAGGTGAACATTTTCGATACTGTCTTGCTTGGGGATCTATACGGAAGCCCATTTATATTTCAGAGTAAAATATAAAAAGTTTATTGTGAGATAAAGTTTAAAATAACAAATAGTCACATTATGAGATATAAAGTCGCAATTACAAAAAATAGTCATGAAGTTGCAAATGTGAAATATAAAGTTCCACAATGCACCATTAGACTTCTCATATCAAACCAAATAACTGAATCATTATTTATAACTAAATCAACTAATTATTGGCAATTGCTTTACTCTTACAACCAAAGATAGAAATACACTAGTCTCAACCTAAATACACTAAGTTCAGCCCATTCACTTGTCATTTACATGCCAAACTTTAGTAGGGATTTCAGTGTGAATATTATATAAAACGACCCACTTGCATTCCTTTTAAACTAATTGTTGCAATCTATGACACTGCAGGAGTCCTTTCTGGTGCTAGGGCTCTCAACAGTGGGATGATGCATTAGCTTGCTCCTGATCCCAGAACATGGACTCCCATCTGGCACACTGATCTATACAGACAAACGGGCTGCCCTGAGGGCTGCTGAGGCATTTGTTTCACTGCGATTATGGAGAACAGCGGCACTCCACTGCCAGGATGTGGGACCACAATGTTTCTTGCCAAATCAATCAGTGCAGAGCTGAGACTGGCCAGGATGCTCTGACTAGGGGAATGAGATTTGTTGTTGTGTGGTTAAAAAGTCACTGAGGCCATGTGCAGGTAAACAAGTTTGTCACTTCTGCTTAATCCTGTTTTGAACACAGAGTTTGGTTATTTACAGGAGTGACAGCCTCATTAAGTCTTAAGCAAATTAAGTCTTAAAAAATTCAAGAAGTGATAGCGTGTCTACAGGACTAAACTGAACACGTCGTTGTTAATTGTTATTACAAGAGTATCAGAGAGATGCGAGTTTCTCTTCTCCAAGTGCAGTGCAAACAAAGCATATGGAAAATAGGAATATGTCTTCACTCCATCACACATTTTGACACATGTAATTGCATAATTGCAAAAACAAAACATTGCGCCTTGATTGATGGCAGTTTACTAAAGTTTGCCAGGCGATAATTTGTCTTTCTAACTGTTGCCATCCATGTTTCATGTTGGAAGCCATAAGACAAAATCACTGTTATAATAATAATTACCATATCAATTTAAAAATGTTTTCTCAATCTCAGGTAACCTAAATTTTTCATCTAAATCTTCATCTAAATGAGCTGGGTTTTATTTAAGTCAAAAAATGATTTAATATCACTAACTCAAATTGACTACATTATTTTACATCAACAAAATAAACTTTTAAGGGTTTGATCACACTGCAATAGTTTCTAGGTAATAATTGCCTGTTACAGCACAGAATGATGGGTAAGGACAAAATGGACATGGAATATATATTACCATTCAAAAGTTTGCGGTCTGTATGATTTTTAAAAATATTTTTGAAAGAAGTTTCACAAAATCTGCATTTATATAATCAAAATTTCAGTATAAACAGTTATACAAAAGATTAGAGAAAATTAAAGATATATAGAAAACAGAAATTGTTCTTTAATTTAATATATTTTAGAATGGAATTTATTTCTGTGATGGCAAAGCTGAACATTCAGCAGTCAGAGTAAGGCCACTTAATTCATCAGTATGGTCAAATGATTAGATGAACCAGGGCAGATGGGGAATATATATATATATATATATACATATTTAAGAATCTAAGTGAAACTTAATGGGAAAAAATTGTTGAGCTTGGTTGTTGAGGAAGGGATGGTATTATTAACCACACACACACACACAAAAGCAAATTTCTGTCAACAGGACACCCACAGTCTTTAATTCCAAGCACATTAGGATCATTTGTCTATTTGAACGTTATGGGTTCTCATCACAGTATGAGCAGTTAATGCGATGAGAGACATGATCCTCACTTGAGAGGGAGAGATACATACAGTACCAGATGCTTGCACAGGACAACATCTGAACATTTTATAACACAGAAGGGAAAAAAAAAAACAGGAACACGGGAGGGTCTCAAAAGGAGTCATGTATGGCATGTATGGAAAGTGTGAAGTCATATCAAACACAAAAGTAGGTTTAGCACAGTTCTATATGCTAAACCTACAGAGAGGAGCCACTGATGGAGTACTGCAGGAATTGTGCGCTTTGCTTAGCTTCATGGTCTCAGCCAAATACCCACGGGGTAAAGTCCAGTCAAGCACAGTGAGGATTTTCCACTCAAATCCCTGAGCTCGAGTGCAGAATATTCACTCCCACAGACAGTATAAAATATGAGGAAGAATAAACAAGAGGAGATGGAGTTGCTCATTAGAGAGAAAGGAATAACTGGAAGTGAGGGCTTATTTTAAAACTCACTCATCTCTACAATCCCTCGTGTATGTTAACCTTTAGTACGTTTATTAGAAAGCTCGAGGTGAGAGGCGGTTTGGAGAGTATGGGGAAGAATTAAGAATATGAAGTGTAGAGATAGGGATTATCTCTTTAACATGGTTTATGCTCTCTGTGGATCAAAGAAAAAAATCATCAACATTTCTGCAGCTATAAGAACAGCTATTAGAAGTCACTGTCATGGATCCCAACCATTATCATGCAAACATAGCATTGAGAATTAAAAGCATTTTGTGAGATGTTTAATCATACCTCAAATTGTTTGATGGGGTGTTATTGCTTATCATTCATAAATGAACAGAGATGCACAATATATATTGCATTTTTAACGCTGTTAAATGTTATCTTTATCAAATCTCATCTTCATACTGTAACTTAATAATACTGTGATGCCTAAATCCACTTTTTAGAGTTTTATTTTTCCTTTTACCAAGACAAAATAGTATCGAATTTTAACATCAGCCATTTTTGAGCCATCAACAGCAATAACATGAAAATACTCTCATTGGTATCAGCCAGAATCTTAATATAATGTGCATCCCTAAAAATGAACAACCAAATTATTGTGTGAAAATGTAAACAACTGTGCATAATTCAGTTTGCCGCAAATAATTACAGATAATATTATCACAAAAACCCATGTCAAACCCTTTATAATAATTCATAATACACTTACAAATGCTGCTGGCTATCAAGAGAACAGATTTAAAAAGAAGGACTTACAGTGACTGTGCCCATAGATGCAGATCAGATGAGGGGCACTTATGAATTATCTTTGTAGATGATAAGGCTACTGATTAAATCTAGCAGCTTATTCTTGTAACAGCATTTGTAAGAAGGCTGCATTCATTAACACAAAGATGTACTGCTAGTTCACAGTTTCTCACCATGGCTAATTAACCCAGGAAATAAAAATTAATTGGACAAAAATAGCATGGCTTGTGCACTCATTTTCAAAGCATAAGCTTCACCACATTTTGTCAGATGCATGGTTAAAATGGGAAATATATATGGTAAGAAAAATTCAATGTGCATTTACCAAAAAGTCTATAATTAAGGATGTTTTTTAATACAAAAACGAGAAAATAATATTAAGAAAATGACTGCAATGTGTAGAGTCACATGACAGAGACTCACACTCATTGTATACAAAAAAGTGTAAATCCCAAAGAAATACCTGCAATGCAGTGGGATTATTTAATGGTCACTTCCTAAAGTTTACACATTAAACCTATAATAAATATGAAGAAGTTCAGGACAGGTTGTGGAATAATCCTGTTTGGAGAATGTGTCTGTCCTTGGGAAAAAAAAAAAAAAAGACTTATCTCCCCATCCTGGTGCCATGAGGTTTGAGCTCAGAGACCTGTGACATTACAGATTCACTCAATGTCTTGTTGACTGGACTCCATTTCACTGCAGATAACTCAGAGAAATAGAGTCTATTTTCAATCTATCCTCTTCTCTACTTTGTTCTCTGGGATGCACTACAGACTCTCATAACCAAAGAAACATGTTATGAAAGTATTTTTCCACAGGTTTTGAACCCCAAATATTTATATTAAATATTAATGTTTATATTGTGAGTAGAATCCTAATCAACTATAATATATACATAAATTATAATGTACAGTTAGCTACCAACAAATAAACACATTAGATTTTTTAAGATTGTTTTAAAATGTTACTTGTTTTTCTTAAAGCTGCCACTAAGAAAAAAGTCCATTACAATGTACAAAATCAGCCTAGCGACAAGACGAACACTGAAACAATATTACAGCAGTGAATTTTCTCTACAATAAATAATAATTAATAATAATTCCTTCCATTTATATAGTGCTTTTCTGGACACTCAAAGCGCTTTACATATTGAAGGGGGAATCTCCTCAGCCACCACCAATGTGCAGCATCCACCTGGATGATGCGACGGCAGCCATATTGCGCCAGAACGCCCACCACACACCAGCTTATTGGTGGAGAGGAGACAGAGTGATGAAGCCAATCAGCGTATGGCCATGATGGTCAGAGGCCAATGGGCAAATTTGGCCAGGATGTCGGGGTTACACCCCTACTCTTTTCGAAGCACATCCTGGGATTTTTAATGACCACAGAGAGTCAGGACCTCGGTTTAACGTCTCATCCGAAGGACGGTGCTTTTTGACAGTATAGTGTCCCCATCACTATACTGGGGTGTTAGGACCCACACAGACCACAGGGTGAGCACCCCCTGCTGGCCTCACTAACACCTCTTCCAGCAGCAACCTAGTTTTCCCAGGAGATCTCCCATCCAGGCACTAACCAGGCTCAGCCCTGCTTAGCTTCAGTGGGCAACCAGTCTTGGGCTACAGGGTGATATGGCTGCTGGCGATCAATGAAGCAATAGTGATTGTGCAGGGTGATATGATGAGAGACATGAAAGTAATAGAGGAGTGGTCTGATATACAGTGTTATTGCTATTGACAAATCAGAGTCCAGTATTTAACAGAAGAAGTTACAAATGATGTTACAGTTGAGTCCAAAAGTCTAAACGACATTGAGAATCAAGTCTGGAGTCAGTTCATTTAAATGAATGCCCTACAACATCAAAAAGACTGATTCTCCAAATAATCATTGAATAACTACCACAATAACTGAAAATATTCAGATTCCTTCGCTTAAAAATGTGCATCCTGCACTGTAAATCTCAACAAGTTCATAAAACTCAAAACATTTGAGGAAACTTATTACCTCAAATCATTTAAGTAAACTCTTTTTTAAGTTAGTAGAACTTCAAATTTTTGTGACTAGTGGGGTGGGGCCGAGAGCCATGGAAGCGGAGCATGGCCAGTGTGGTGCACAGGTGTCTCTCATTGACATTAACAAACAAAAATTAAACATTTGATATTTACGACTCTTGATCAGGCTGCCTCTGGCGTGATATCCGCGATAGCCAATGAGAGCGAGGAAGCGTCACCCAGCAGATGTTGCGCGCTTCTTTATCTAAAACTTGGCAGCCACAAACATGCCACGAAAGTGGAGTATTGAGAAAGAAGATCACCCATATCCCTTTTTTTCTATATTGTTTTTCACTGTAAAGCAGAACGCGTGACAGGAGAGCCAGCTGACAACGTCAGTTGTCCTCCATTTGTTTTTCTTCTCAAGTCACGTTTGATCTCGTGAGTCTCCGTGAGATCTCGTGTCACTGTGAAATCGTTCCTACAACCAACAGGTGTGTGGTCTTGCAGTCACGGTCGAATCATGTAGTGTGTGCGTTCAGAGGATTATAATGCTAAAAACCGTTTGAAACTGTCATTATGTCTGTGGTCTCCCAGAGTTTTAAAATCGGTTAAGATTTGAAAATCGTCTAGTGTGTGTCACGAATACAGCTCCTCCGGTGCATCCTCCGGGCCACCGGAGGGAGCCCTCACCGGAATATTGATTCGCACTCATCTGGACTCCAATTCCCATAGGCCCGCATTCCTGGGACTGATTACCTTACACCTGCGCCATATCACACCACACTATTTAAGACGCACACACATACACAGCTTTGCGAAGTCTTGATTTGCTATTAGTGGTCATTTCTGAGCGTTTATCTTGTGGACTGATATCTTGTTACTACTTGGACTGTTTATCTCTGTTGAACCTTTGCCGCCTACCCTGAACCTTGCCTGTGACCCGATCTTGTCTCTCGCCGCCAGCCCCGACCTTCTGCCGGTCCCTGTTTACGGTATTGTCTTGCCCTAGCCTGTATACATCTGTCTTTTAATAAAAGCTGCAGATGGAGCCACTCTCTCCAGACTCTTCATTACAGTGTGTGCCAGGCCTTAGTTCAGCTTGTTACAATGAATTTGAGTTCACGCAACTTTTTTCAATTAACTACAATGAACTTTTTTTATTATTATTTGTGTGAAACAAACTAATTTTATTTAATTTCACTGTTTGGTTTTACAGCATGGTTTTATAACCAACCTCAGTCATATTTTACCTACTTGCATTTAATTTATCTCACCAATAGCTCTCTCCCCCTCTTACGTAAGCTGTGAATAAACGAGCTCCCTGCCTCAGTGATGGTGAAGAAGACGTGAGGTGATTTCAGTTTGCAATTCAGCTCTAAGAAACTAAGAGCCTCCTCACGATTTAAATGCACGGAGAGTGAATTATTCAATGGCAAAGGATCACCCGCTCTGACATGCCACATCTCCATCCCCCTCACTTATTCGCTCTCTCTTTTTTTGTCTCTGATTCAGATAAAGGAAAGATGCATGAACACTCAACTCTTTCACTGAAATCAATGCCTCTCTATTAGGTACAAAATGTGCACTGGTCCTGACATCAAACCGCATCTCTAATCAGCCTGCTCAGTCAAGCCCCCTGGTGTTTTTCTTTCTCACACTCGCTTGCCCTTCCATTTTTCCTTCTCCTCCTCTCCTACATGTTTATCTGTCTCTTTCTCGCATGCTGCATGCTTTGGTCTAATCTTCTCCCTTTTTTTCTCATTTCTTGTAATTTGAGCTTTTTGATCATGATTTCTCAGCTCTTATCTTCATATCTATCTTCCAACCTCTTTAATGTTTCATACTGCCACATAAAGTCGCTTCCTGACATTAATACAACAAGTTAAAGCACTTCTTGTTTCAGATTCCCAGTGTGCGGCCAACTTTCAGGAACATTTCAGCTAATTAAGCTTATTAAAAACAGATTGTTTTGATTTACCGCAGTAATCTGGGATGATTTAATGTGGCCATTACTTCTTCACCCTTCCCTCTACACCATAT
The DNA here is from genome assembly GCA_003731715.1 of Anabarilius grahami. NCBI lineage: Eukaryota > Metazoa > Chordata > Actinopteri > Cypriniformes > Xenocyprididae > Anabarilius > Anabarilius grahami. The sequence goes on along the minus strand of RJVU01072567.1, from coordinate 3,508,662 downwards.
GGCCTCACAGTGTGTGATTTCTCCTGCAGCACCTCAAACATCTCACCCTCTGCAGACTTCTCTAAGTGACCTCATTCAAGTCTGAGTCACAACAAGCTCATATCTTCTCCTGTCCTTTGCCATTAAATCTAAGCATGAAAAGAAATGGTGACATGCATTAACATGTCTGAATTTTCTTTAACACATGCTAAAGACAGGAGGCAGTAATGTTAGACATTTTACCAGAAGACAGTAGCACAGTATGCAAGTATATAGATTGTGCACTGTATGACAGTAAGGTAGTTAAATAAAAATGCTAGCCTGTTTTTTAATGTATTTGAAACAAGTCACCAGAACTTTTGTTCATTTAATTGTTTATTAACTTTATCCATACCCATCTATAAGACTATTGTACATCAGTGGTTCTCAACTGGTGCACAAATTCAAAATTGTTCTGCACAAACAGCAGGGGAAAACAATGCTAAATGCAAACCGCATAATTATGGAGATAGCATAGAAAAATAAATAAACATATTAACTTCTAAAAACAGAGGAGAAAAGTATTCACCTGTATGTTATTTAAGTCTAAGTACAACTGTCACTTGGTATAAGTTTCAACGTGGACAGGTTGTGTGACACGCACACTTCCTTAAAAACTATTACCAAAAAAACTATACTAGTACAAAAAAAAAAAAAACACACTATATACATATTGAAACAAGAATAAATATTGGTTGTGCTCACCACAATGTGTTTTGTTCAGTAATTTTTTGGAGCTGAGAGCAAAAAACTACAAATTCAGACATTTACAGTAACCAAACACTTAAAGTATAAGCCTCTTTAAAAATGACCATTACTAAATATGTAAATTTCTGTTTTTTAACTTTTTACACTTGGTACTTGCCACTAAAATATGGGTCCTAAAGCATAACCATTTGAGAATCACTCCTTTAAATATGTCTAATCTCTTGCTTGATAAGTTCAACCTTCACATACGCACTTTAAAACAACAAATTCATTTGTCAGCTTTTCATTAGTGATCTGAAGTGAAGGATCATTACTTCTGTGTGCAAAATTTGTTCACACTCCAAATTGGAAACACAGCATCTAATGTGAAACGTCAACATTTCATTCTCCAGCAGCATGAAGCATGTGGTTGAAAACTGTTGGGAAGCTGAACAGAAAGAATGATTTGACAAAAGAGAGATTGATGCAATTTGGTGCTTCATTGGGTCATTGAACAGAATGATCATATCAAATGAGATCTGCTGGTCATGATGAGACAATTCCCCATCTGCATAAGGAGAAAGCAACTGTTATTTCTTCACTGAGACACTGATGCAGTGTGATAGCTGATGTTTTGTGATGGACATGAACTTAAATGTATGGGAGTAATAGGCAGAGGAAAATGCTGTTTGTCAGCCTTCGCATGTGAATATCCTTAAAGGGTTAGTTCACCCAAAAATGAAATTTCTGTCATTAACTACTCACCCTCATGTTGTTCCACATCCGTAAGACCTTCGTTCATCTTCGGAACACAAATTAAGATATTTTTGATGAAATCCGAGAGGTATCTGAACCACACATAGGCAGCAATGTCATTGCATCTTTCAAGGCCAATAAAAGGTAGAAAAGACAAGGTTGGTTCAACCTTTATGTTATGAAGCGACGACAATTCTTTTTGGCTGCAAAAACAAAACAAAAATAACAACTTTATTCAACAATTCTGTCTCCTCACTGTTATTCTCATACACTGTATACATTCAGTGCTTCCAGGTCCTACATCACAATGCCGGCTCATTATCAATACTGATGGAATTGTTGAATAAAGTCATTATTTTTGTTTTGTTTTGAGCACAAAGCAAGTATTCTCATCACATCATAAAATTAAGGTTGAACCACAGTAGTCATGTGGACTATTTTAACGATGTCTTTAGTACCATTCTGCACCTTGAAAGGTGCAATGATATTGCTGCCTAAGTGTAGTTCAGATACCTCTCGGATTTCATCAAAAATATCTTAATTAGTGATCCGAAGATGAACAAAGGTCTTACGGGTGTAGAACGACATGAGGGTGAGTAGTAATGACAGAATTTTCATTTTTGGGTGAACTAACCCTTTAAAATAGGTATACATGCATGTATACAAAAAGTAGCAGTGGTAACACCTTCATGATCTCTTGGAGACATTATTTTTTATTTTTTAAACAAAAAAAGGATTTGGGGACAGACATTCATTCTTTAAACATACTTTTATTGCCCTTTGTTTGGTTATGCAATGTGTTCCTGTGCAACTATTTCATCACTTCAAGTGTTTACTCATTATGTTTCAGAGACAATTTGCACTGGTTTTCACTTCACTAGGCCCATATTTTAGACCGGTTTCCTAGCATTTATGGTCTTATGCATCCCCAACAGCCCCATCAGAGACTCAAGTACCTTTTCTTTTCAAAACAAAACAAGAATTACATTCCTTCATTCTCAAACTTTTGCATATCATTAAAGAAGCCAGTATTAGAATCGTTAACTAAATTAAAAATAATTGACACTGTGCAAGAAAAATAGCTCATCACCACACAGCTTCCTCTGTCTTTAATAAGACACCCCTGAGCTTGTTTGCATTCTGCAAGGGCCAATCATACAGAAACGTTCTCTGCAAGACCTAACAACATATTTATTTTTAAATAAAATGCAGATGGTATGTTTAATAAGTCAAATGTGCTTGGGGTTCATGATCCCCTGCTTGAGAATAACTGTTTTAGACATAACGAGATATCAGAGAAATTGCCTGCCACAATGGGTTCAGAAAAGTCTTTCTCCATCAATCGCTCTCTTTTTCTTTTATATCTGACATTAAAAGGCTAAAATACAAGCAATAGTAATGAAATCTGTACACATCTGATCTATATATTCTGCCTACTGAAGTTTCATCCACCACAAGAAGTGCCTTAACCAGCAAGAGCGCCAAACATTCACATCAGCAGCTGTTAACAAGTTCCTTGCTGGACTCCTGCAGATAAAATGAATGGTTTAAAGACAGGCACTCCTGCAGAGCTGATGTAAAAGAGGGCAATTTTGCACATAGCTGCAGCAAGCATCTGCTTTAAAGCTTGTCTGTCCATCACAGTCAACATCAGGTTGCAGGCCTAAAGCAGTGTGCAACATCCCTGCAACAATAAGTCATAACAATACAGCATTGAAAAGTGCTTAAAAAATGTTATTTATAATAAATAGAATGAGGAAGCACAGATTGTATGGGGAAAAAATGCATCACTGTATCAGGTATGTTAAGAGCAGGATGTATCCGGTTAAATTATGTACTGCTTTGTCTTTGCCAGCGTCTGTGAGCTTGTTGAAGATAAAATAATAATTGCTCATACATAAACAATAGCTGGGTCCATTCTGATTCAAATGAATAGTCTATTTGAGAGTGTACAATGAGTACAGCTGGCAAGAGACCTGAAAGGTGTACTCAGCTGCACACAGCAGGATTAGAAAACAAGGTAGGGCCCTATGATTTCACTGTTGCAGAAAAAGCGGACAGAATTGCTTAATTCAGTCATTTAAACGGGATGGAATGTCAGGGAATATGGCAAATTGTGGATTAATAATTGAAAAGCAGGGGCATACAATTAATCAAATTCAAATTGCGATATGCACTAGTGTCTGTGATTATTAAACCGTAAAAAGAAATATAAAGTCTGCATGTTCTGTGTGTCTCAGAATGAATAAGCAGCGCAATTTCGTCTACTGCATATACTCAAGCACGATTGATGCTCATGGTGATTTCAGTGTCTTCCGTCTCACTTGTATGAGGACATAAACACATGAACTTCCTCTCCAGAACTGCTCTGAGAGTTCACTCCATGAGCATTTCATCACTGTTTTAATTGCGATGCGAAGCGATGAGAATGTGCAACAAAACAAAACAAAAATAACAACTTTATTCAACAATTTCTTCTCTTCTGTGTCATTCTCCTACGCTGTTTGGTTAGGTTCTACGTCAGAACACAGACACATTATTGCCCGGCTCCTGCGTCAGCATCATACATTCATCGTGCTGCTCACATAAACAGCCTCTGCGAATGCTGAGCCCACGTTCTGACTTAGAACCTGAAAGCGCTAAGCGTAAACAGCTTAGGAGAATGACACAGAAGAGAAGATATTGTTGAATAAAGTCATTATTTTTGTTTTGTTTTTGTGCACATTCTCATCGCTTCATAAAATTAAGGTTGAACCACTGCAGTCACGTGCACTATTTTAACGGTGTCTTTAGTACCTTTCTGGACCTTGAAAGTGGTGGTTAAATTGCTCTCTATTGAGGAGTCAGACAGCTCTCGGATTTCATCAATAATATCTTAATTTGTGTTCCAAAGATAAACGAAGGTCTTATGGGTGTGGAACGACATGATGGTAATTAATGACAGAATTTTCATTTTTGGGTGAACTAACCCTTTAAGCATCAGGGGTCATTCTAGCCCTGAAACGCTCCTGTAAAAAATTCAACACTGAACCAATAGGGCAGTGGTTCCCAGCCTGGGGTAAACCTCTTTTGTGCAGCACTTTAATGTAAATAAATAAATAAATAAAATGTTTTGTTGTAAAGGAATTTGTATTTTCAGTTGATTACAAGCCTTAAAAATTCATTTGATTACTGTAGTTTTTGATAATACATTTTTATTAAATCTTAAATCACAGAATATATAAAAAACAGAATTGGTGAAAAAATAAAACCGATTTCATAGGGCCCTTTGTTACAATTTTTATTAATTATTAAATTGTTAACAAATTGTAATTAATTATATTGGTTGGACGTGATTTTTATGTTTACATTTTAAATTAAAGCATTAAAATAGAATCTAAAAAATTAAAATGGAAAACAAAATTGTGAAGAAAAAATATGGAATTGGGGGGGGGCTGATTTCTATTGCTGATTTCTTTTAAAAAAAGTTAATGCAATGTTCAATTGTTCTGAGGTAGTAAGGCTGTGAGGAAACAAATGTCCGAATGAGAGAAGCACAATTAAGACTTTGAAACACAAATAAAGGTATCAAGCAAGCACAGTTGAGCTTCCGTTCACCATAATAGATATGCTCTATGTGCGTTGATCAATGTTTATTTGTGAACAACTAAATTAGTTAAAATACTTAATTGAATCTCTTTCTCAAATAAAGCAATCATGTCTCTTAAGAAGATTGGATTAAACCGCTTGATTCATACGGATTTCTATTATGATCTAGTTTTGTACTTTTAAAAGGGACAGAAATCACTCAGGTTTTATTAAAATTATCTTCATTTGTGTTTTGAAGATGAACAAAAGTCTTATGGTTTTTGGAACGACATGAAGGTGAGAAAATGATGACAGAATTTTCATTTTCGGGTGAACTAACCTGAGTAAAAATATGCATACTTTCTAGCTATAAGGTATATACAATAAGCAGAATGTGAACGTGAACTGGCAAAATCTGTGCGGAATGTACTTTATGCAGCTCACAAAAACCCATATTGTGGGTCGGTTCTGAGTTCTATGTTGTGCAGATGCAGCAAACTACAAGAATCTGGCATGGAGACACTGGCTCTTTACAATGCAGAAAGTGTTTGTCTACACCCCACGTCTGAATATATGCCGGCTTATAGGACTCTGTGATCGTCATTGTTCTTCAAATGATGAATAAAAGCTGCCATGATCGATAGAAAATGTACACAAGCATCTCTTTAAAATAAAGTCTGTTCGCTTTCGGTTTATGCCCTGCTTTCAGTACATGGCAGTGTTAGGTACACTAAAACCCATGTTCTGATGAATATGAAACCTGATCTTGCCTGCCGGACAAACCTGCATGAAAAGACAATGCTGGTGCCACATACAAACATGCTATTAAATAAAAGAGAAGATGGAGGGAGAGAAAGACAGAAAAACACATGCATATCCTACAGTACAGTATACTGGGACTGAAGATAGTGTTGTCTGAACTGTCCTGTGGCGTTTGGTATGAGATCTGTGATGTAATCATAAGTGGCGAGTGGGCTCAGTCGATTTGAAGTGTGTACTGACCCTCTCTAAATGCCTAGTAATGATTAAACTATTATCACAAAACTATGAGTGAGGGATTGAGAGGAAATAAAGAGGTTGGAGGTCAACTAGAAAGTTCATAGGGCATATAAGGACAGCAAGATAAAAACTAATTATGTCACTGCTTAGCTGAAAAACGGTCAACTTTATTTTCCTAGATTTAGATAATCCCAAATTATTTTTTTTGCTCATTGCCTTACTCACTATGAGTCATTCTCTCGCTCCTTATCATACAGTAGAAACACAACCTTCCACATTAACATAGACAAAAGACAATCAGCAAGAAAGGAAACAGCACTTGTTTTTTATATAGAATCAAAAGAGCAATTTTGTAACGCTTGCTGATTGCAGCACTAAAAAAAGAATTAACAACCCCCTCCAAAGGTGAGACACTAGTGTGGGAGTCCCAATCACGACTGACAACAAAACATAATTGAATTTCTGCCTACTATAAGGACACACAAGGAGGTATATTTTAAGGTGCCCCATTATGGTTTTTTGAATATTACCTGGCATGCAGTGTTTAATAGCTCTTTGTGAATGTGAAAGGTCTGCTAAGCTTGAAAGATCAAAGAGCACAACAAAAAGTTATTGTCTCCTAAAAGAAAGAATCGATTCTGAACTGCCGAAATGACACATCAGCAATTCCAGTCTCACCTCTGTAACACATCTACGTGGATTTGTAACAAATATGCATAATGCCAACATAGGTCTTTATCGGTGGCCAGCTAACAATGTTGACATGTTGACCCACCCTCAAACACTGTAGTTGTAGCTGAGAAGCAACAAGTCGTAGCAACATGTCGTTTTGTCGACATGTAGAGAAGACACTGTCTTCTGTGCTGCAAATCCACTTTGAATTCATTTCCAAAGGATGAGGACTTGCACTGGAATTGATACGGTAAAACCAACACCATTGGTGAGGAAGCCTCCAGATCAGAAATTCATGTCAAAGTCTTTATATATAGAAAGACAGTGCTCTCATATTACTTATGAAGAGGAGAAAATGCAATGCGCAATATGGTGGATTAAGTCCTGCCTTCTAAATAAAAGAGCCAATCGCTGCAGCAGTCGTTTCAGAAGCTCCGGTTGTTATAGAAACAGTCAGTGTTCTGAGATGAGTGCTTATGACTGCACATGTGCATTGACTGGTCTTTTTTTAATGCTATTTGAGCATAAGAAACAACATTTATGGGACAGTTCATGTCAGATTTTGTTGCTGATTTGAAATATGTTATTTAATTGTGAGTTCAGCATGCAGTTTTTGAGATTTCAGGATTCCCCCATTCAAGTTGTAAGGACTTGGTCTTGTATGCCTGAAAAAGCTGCCTGGAGGCATTGCAAATACAGACACAAATATGGCCGCACTGTAAGCGGTGGACTAATCACAACAGACTGGCCCATCTGACCAATCAGAGTAGAGGAAGCTCTCGGAAAGTAGGGGTTTAGAGAGACTAAATCCTTTATCGAGAAAATTAAAGTGTTTTTGAACTTGGATGCATGTATTGTGTTGTAGGAGACCTTCAAAACAAAATTAAGAACCTTTAAAATAGCATAATTGGGGCACTTCAAAAATAAATGCTGCAAATTATTAGGGCTGCCCCCTAATAGTCGACCAAAATTTTATCAATCACTTAGTCGCCAAAAAAAAAATCCACAGGAAGTGGCAAAATCATGCCGGAGATTTTGGAGATTAGGGTAATGTTAACCTAGAAAAATGTGGGCTATTCAAGTGTTTGTGTGGAGTGTGAGAGCTGAATAGTAGCGTGCCTACTGTATGGCGGTTAACATGGAGGTGCCGGTGCGATCACTTAAAATTCTCTGTCAATTTTGGCCATACAGATAAGAGCAATACATCTTTTGAATCTGTGAAGAGTCTACTTTTTTTGTGTAAACTCGGAATAACAACAAAACGTTGTCCTTTTGTAAAGTAATGAAAGCAAACAGAGTGCGCTTTCTGCCGTCTCTCTTTGTGAACTTGAGTGCGCCGAAAAAAGAACCGAAACTCCATGTAAACTTGCCTCACAGACATGAAAAATATATATATATGGTTCATACACTGCCTGGCCAAAAAAAAAAAGTCGCTGTTTGGATTTTAATAGGCAAATACTTAAGAGTCTATGGCTGGATCATTATTACAGTGATTATTATTTTTCTAGCAGGTTAAATGTTTGGCAATGGTTCTTTTAACCCTAAAAGATGGAGTGTGTAGCTTTTCATTCCTTAAACAACCATGTATAAAGATATATCATGGCCATATTCCAGGATGACAATGTCAAGATTCATCAGGCTCAAATTGTGAAAGAATTGTTGGGAGGGAGCATGAAGAATTAGCCTGACGTGGTCATACTCAATTCTAGTTCGAATATGAGTCTGATACTGCTCCGTTGGGCTTTGATTATGGGGGCGTATTTCAACCGATCCAGGAAAGACCTCAATTGGATAGACCTACAACCAATCAGAGCTACAGAGTAAGTGACGTGTGTTGAGCGACGCATAGTTGTCAACAGAACTCAACTGCACACATGCTGGAACTAGTAGAAGATGAGCGTAAACAATCTTTGCCGGTGTTGTAAAAAGAATTTAAGTATACACAGAGTACTTGCCAACACGAGCTTAATTTTTGAGAGAAGTAAATGTATATATGATCAAATTCTCTGATAATTCTCTATCTGTCGATATCTTCTATAACGGACGCGATGGCGGAATCTACACATCTCAGTTCTTCAGGTTCTTCAACACCAACAATCATTTTTGTAAACTAATTCAACCCAAGCGCTCTTTGATGACGTGGCTGATTACGTTTCTTGTGATAATCTGTCAATCATCGCCCTGACAATGTGATTGGTCCGAACAGTTTCTGTTCCGGCATAATTACTCCTCTACGGATCGAGTCCAGACCGAACTCCCCGACCTCAAAATGTTGTGGGCGGGGCTAAGTTCCGCTGGCATCCAGGCTAATGAAGAATCATTTTCACACATGAATTGGCACTGACCTTAACCTCAGTGTAAGTTTTTGGGATGTGCTGGAGGAGACTTTACAGAGTGCTCACCTCTTGCATTGTCAGTACAAGATCTTGACCAAAAAATTATGCACCTCTCGATGAAAATAAATGTTGTGATGTTATGTTGTGATGTTATTTCCATCAATCAATTTTTGGTCAAGATCTTGTATTGACAATGCAAGAGTCAAGCACTCTGTAAAGTCACCTCCAGCACATCCCAAAAACTTTAATTGAAATTAAGGTCTGGACTCAGAGGTGCCAATTCATGTGTGAAAATGATTCTTCATGCTCTTTGAACCATTCTTTCACAATTTTAACCCTGGTGAATCTTGACATTGTCATCCTGGAATATTGCCATGATGTGTCTTCCTACATGGTTGTTTAAGAAATGAAAAGCTACACACTCCATCTTTAAGGGTTAAAAGAACCGTTGCCAAACATATACCACGCTAGAAACATAATAATCACTGTAATAATGAGCCATTCATAGATTCTTAAGTATTTGCCTATTAAAAATCAAACAGCGACTTTTTTTGGCCGGGCAGTGTATATAAATGAACCTATTCAAACGGAAAATATTCTCAGGTTATGTAATCCGTATGAAACGTGCATATAGGAGCGTACACTGCGGAGATGACAAGTCAGCATCGTCGACTTCATCACAGCAGCCGAAAATACAGAAAACACTAGTTTATCAATTAATTATTAAAATGTTAAAGAAATCTTCCTGCTGTTTTTCCCAGACGCATTCATAATCATTCTGCCAGTGTGCTGTGGCAAGCTTTATGTGTGCTCTTAAATGCTGATTAGGCTATGTAGGCATTAAAGGCTCTTTATTATGATTTATATGGTTATTAATAAACATGCAATTAGTTGACTAATCACTTAAAACGAACGACTACTAGTTGACCAGAAATATCTTTAGTCGAGGGCAGCCCTACAAATTATTATCAATGTAAATAAAAACCTCTTCATTGCAACAGAATCAGAAACTATTCACGGGGACATTATGCATGACGTGCAAGTCCTTGAGTCATATTTAAGAACGAGAAGGCAATAAAGATTTACCTGCTATTCACCTATCAAATGTAAGGATGAGACCTGAACCAGCAGGGATATTTTGGAGTAAAGAGAGCAATCATTCAAAGAACTGTATTAGTGTAATGGTAATTTAGCTGGTGTATCCACAGGCTTATTGCCACTTTATACTCCTATGTTGCTTGCCTGAGGGTCTGTGCAAATAACATTAATAGGAATCAGTTGGACTGAATGTGATGCGTTTGGCCACGGTCGAGCGGTTCGATTCCTCGTGTGATTCCTTCACCACATCCTCTCTTGGGGAGAGGGAAATCAAATTTGTAGCATATATATGTATCGGAAGATGCTTGAGTTAGCAGTGGAACCTGGTGATATACAGTAGCTGGGGGTAGGAGGGGGGGACTGACCTGCTCAAATCGAGCCTCATCCTCGCAGTTTTCCAGCACCCGAGAGAAGAAGGAGAGACCTGCAGGGAGATAAACAAGGTTAAAGGTCAAGGTGGTTCAGCAGAGTATCAAAGTAGCAAATAACATAAAATATATAGTACTGGCCAAAAGTGGTATTTGTTATAATTTTTTATTTTATATTTTCCAAATATTGTAAATGTGAGGGAAGAACAAAACAGCTTGCTTAAGGTATTTATCTGACAAAATTATATATATATATAGAAAAAATGCGTTATGTCCGCACAATTTAGCATATTTCATTGCTTTATCACAAATAAAACAATTGTCTCCCAGCACAACTACGCAATATTAATTTAACNCCAGTTAAGCTACAGGTTTTATTTTACTATGCAAATAAATAAATAAAATGCATAGAAAAACAAAAAGATCACAGGAAAAATAATACTCCAACATAATCAGTTATTAATATTTTGTTGGTTTTGCATGTGTGCTTTCTTAATTTCTTTGTATGACAGCCTGAGAAAAAATGCGTTATGTCCGCACAATTTAGCATATTTCATTGCTTTATCACAAATAAAACAATTGTCTCCCAGCACAACTACGCAATATTAATTTAACATTTGCATTTACATTTTATTATTTAGCAGACACTTTTGTCCAAATCAACAAAAGTAGAGTCTGGAAGAGTACACGTAGCAAGTTTTTTTTTTTATTCAATAAATAATAATAAAGATATCAAATGGTCAAGTGTTGACGAAATAGATGCTTCTCTAGCCGTTTCTTGAAAGTGGTTAAAGACTCAGCTGCTCGGGTTAAGTTATTCCTCCAGCAGGGAACAGTCACGCTTACAAAATATGATTACAAAATCATTTTATTATATTTGAATAAAGGGTGAAGATGTCAATTCTCCGCCAGACATTACTTTTGGCCTCTACTGTGTACCATAATAAATATATATAAAACAGTGACTTTTATATAATAATTTCCAACTAACACATTGTGACAAAGTAACAGTTAAAACAAAGATTTTCTGTTACTGAACTCACAAGAGTAAGATTTCATGTACCAAATGTCCTTAAAACAAAATGTAATGCTGCCTTTTCCAACCCTTAGCATTTACTCTGACCAAAAAAAATTCAGGATAATGCTTGTTGTTTCTTCTCAGTGTGTGCTTGTGTGCACAAGTAAATATGAACATTCGAATGTTTACACACCAACTCACGCACATATACACATGCCTACACAAATGCTTGAACAAATTTAGAGGTATTGCACTTGAACAATTAACTGATGTTTTTTGGCTTAGGTACACTGGTAGATATCTCTCACTGCTGAAGAAGGGTAAATACATAAATCATCATTAGCTATGGACACTAAAATAAAACCACAACACAACATAATGCTGCTTGTTCTTGTTCTCTTCAGTATGTTTGCAGTTCACAACTATCGATTTTTATAATACATGCAATCCATTTTTGTTTTGTTGTGCTATTGTAGTTTTATCTAATAATACCATTGTCTAGTGTTGTCTTGATTCTTTGTTGAACAATTGATCTGGTAAATATCATGTAAAATAAATAAATAAATAAATAAAGCTTTAGAAGCGTACAATTAAGCAAGTTATGTTATGTAATCTCAAAATAAAGACAGCAAAGTTCTCTCAGTCTCAGAGAAACAAACTCATTGCTGGCTGCTGTTGTTGACAAGAGCTTTTACCCCAGGTAACATTTACATATAACCTCTATACACAGTGCTGTAAATCACAAAATTCAGCTGGTGAGGAATATTTTTAACTTCAAAGTCATAATAGAAAAACAATAATTGATTAAAAAAGCAGGACGGGGAAGATTTTATGAATGGCACAGTATATTATACTCATTGATAGCTTAATAAAAAAAGAATTGAGGGCAAAAACTAAAGTATCACCAGGCTTACAAGATGCTTTTCCTTGGTAAAAAAAAACAAAAAAAAGAAGCTGGTTATGTAACATGCATAAACTGGGCGAAGAAGACTTAAAGGTAGAGTAGGTAATTTCAGAGAGGCTAGCAATAGCAAGCTAGCTTTGAAAGCATAAAATCCCACCATTCCTTCAGAGCACTCTCCAAAGCAACGCATCCTTCAAAACACATGAACGTGCAGTCGCGCACAGTAAACAATTTCAGCGTTGATAGTGTCGCCCATAATTCTGAGTCCGAGGACATGAACAGCTCAGAGTATAATGTCACGGGTTGCCATCTCTTAATTAGAGTAATTACAACATGGCGTCATAAGCTCACATCATAAGCTTGTTGTTTTGGTTCAGAAGGAACTGTAAATGGCAGCTGCTGTTTGTTTAATGCACTCGGTGGCTGTCTTTCTACAACTCTGCATAGACTAATGGAACATACTGATGAGGTGTAAAGTCTGCGCAAGCAGGGAGCGCGGAGGTATGCAAAAACACAGGTTGACAGGCAGGTAGGACATCCTATTATTGCATTCGGACCGAATGCAATGATTGGACGCCTGAGACTTTCCACAGAAGATATATGTACATGTTTTAATATTTAGACCACTTCTGCTATTAATTGTAATCAGGATGTTAAGAGTTGCAACCAGTATAACTAAAAGTGTTTATGAAAAACATTGCCAACCCTACCTTTAATAAAAATTCATTTCATTCATTTTCAGTAATGTATTGTCTTTACAAGGACTTTTCCAATTCTAAAGCAATCATATCTCATAATGTCTAAAAGCCAATATTTTTGTATATTCCATCATTTTCTATATCTTTCTATAAATCGTATTGTGATTTTTCATTGTTCTCAGATCCACTCAGAGGTACTCAATCTAAGTTATGCAAGCCACAGAGAAACAGGACACAGCTCAGTAGAGCCCTTCCGCTCCAGACAGCCTAGATCACTGCACACTGAGGCTGGAGGAGATCAGAGGAAGAGCGAAAGGGAGGGACGGAAAGGGTGGCAGGAGAGCTAATAGTCATTGCCCTCAGAGAAATAAAACAGTGGCAACAGGACAAACCATCAAAATGACTTCAATCACTTGCAGTGTCTCAATCAAATCACTAGACTGGGAGTAAGTTGAAACAGGCCGTCACCTTCATTTCAAACAGAATGTCATTCTGTAAAGGTGACAAAAAGATTCCCATTAATACTGGAAGATATTTACTCTTTTAAAACATGCATCAGCTTTTTTATTACCAATAAAATGTTGTTTGTCCTAGCTCATTTCTGCTTCATTTAACTAAGGCGATTCTGTAATTTATCTTTTTATATGCTAGAAACACATACTCAACACACATCTTTGGCTGTATTTTTCTCCCACCCTTCTCTCCCTCTTTCTCTCTCTCTCTCTCTCTCTCTCTCACACACACACACACACAAACAGTGAGCATTTTACAAAATAGAAAATGATTGTCTCAGATGAACACTTAGCAACTGTCCAAGGTGCTGAAATACAAATACAGCTGGGGGAAAAAACAAAGAGAAAGAGTCTCTGAGCCACACTGCATGACATTTAACTACTGGATCGTCAAGGCAAGCCTCATAAGACAAAACAACCAAAATTTCAAACAAATTTGGTTCACTCTTATAAGCTAACAACTATGCATTTTTTTATACTTTTGAGGACCTATTTGCAATAGAATCCCAGTAGCCTATTAAACTGAATATCAACTTGAAATCAACAATGAATTAAACAGTACTGCAGTGAACATTAAGAGCCTTGGTATGAGAATCTAGACTAGTTCCACATAATGAAACCAATTAAGAAAGCAGCTCAAGCTTGTGTCTGAGGAAAACTGCCATGTATCTACTAACAGGGGTGGTTTCATCATCTAAAGCGATATTTAAAAAAAGCCCTTGTTCTTTGATAAAGACATGCGCTTCAGAATAGCATGGATTTCTACAACTTTTCATCAGAACCTTAAGTTACACAACACTGCACGATATACCCTACGTTAAATAGGATAAAACGATTTAAAAACTGCATATGTGATACCCAAAATGTTTAGTGTACAGATGCACACATACTAATCCATTCATTGGAAATGAAAAATATTGCTCTATACCTCTGAAAGTCACTTTTGCGATTCGGTCCCCCTTCCCACGAAGCTCCGTGACAGTCTTTAGGTACACCACTAAAGCCATTTCAACTTGGAATGAAGAAAAGAAAGAAAAAAGAGACTACAATACAGTAAAATGTTTCATCACAAAGATCGCGGATCTATCTTGACCAACGCTGCATAACTTATCAAATCCTATCTTAACTGCTTTTATTCGCTGCAGAAAACGTGAAAAAATGCTCTCGTTGTACAGGCTGCATCCTTTGTGCGCAATAACATAAAAAGAGTAATTAATAATTAAAGAGCTTTCATTTTCTCTCGCTTTACAATGCGAACATGTACACTCGTCAGACGAGACTCTTTCACACTGCGATGCGCCTCTCCACTACTCCGCACGCAGAACATGTGATGATGGATGACGCCAGGAGGGGGCAGTCGCACACAGTGAACTCTATTATTTCTCAGGGGCGGATTCTTGCAGAAACCCACTACGTCTCACAAGCATCTTAGCAGATTGATTATTATTAGAGGCAACATGAACATAGATTTTATGTATTCTTGAAGCAAAAAAAGAAGCAAAAACTGACTTAATAAAAACACATCGTGCTATATTGAGAAAATGGTTGCCAGGCAACCATTTGTTGTCTTATCTGTGGTGCAGGTCAGACGCAGTGCTGAACTTCGTAGTATCCTTGTCTATTTAGCCATGACTTTCAGAGGAAATGGGACTCTCATAACGCATAACAACACAGCCTACATCCCATCGTCTCTGATGCCCGGGTAAAACGTAGCTTATTTCTTGTTTTATGCAGGGCAGTGTCAGAAATTATTTTTTAAAAGACTATCTGTCCTCTTGAATTGATTTTCAGGGGTAAGTTTTGAGATTCAGGGACCTTGGTGAGAGTATTTTTCTTTTCAAACATAGAAAATGTGTGCTGTCCCTTAATGCTAAATATTCCAATTGAATCATTTCATAAAATAAATTTGAATGAACAATTATGGCTGTTACCTAAGGTTTTTGTCTATTTCTTTGGCATTTTTGACCCTCGCTGTGGTTAATTTCCTGGAAATCATAAAGCAATATTTACAACAACAGTTAGGCCTAATTGTGTAACTGCTGAATCATTTAAAGGTACTGTGGACACATTCCTACTACAAAATTCCTGTATGGGGAGACTTTTGGCAATTCATCCCTGAAGTACTTCCAAAATATCAGAACTGCCAAAATGGCCTCCAGCAAAAGCCTTTCCAATAAGGGTGGCGTGCCCCTGAGCTCCCATACGCAAGACAGTATCTTACCCTACTGGGTCCGGTACAACATTGACTTCAAAAGGCAGAAGGAGATCAAGGACTTCAACATGGTAAGAAAAAGCATTAAGAAGTGAATATGGGTCATGTTCTAAACTGATATCTTTTATCTCACTGATTATTCATTCTCTTTCCCCCAGTTGTCACAGAAGCACAGGGAGAATTACAAAGATAAGACTGGCACTGTTCAACCTGTCAATTACTTTGTTATGCAGTAAAAGAGGCTGAGAAGAACCCTCCAGAGACAATGTAAGAACAGTACTTTACTGAGCCACCTCAGCTATTTTAATTAAAATAACTGTGTTAAGTGAGACCCAAGAATGTGAAATATGGATATTCAGTATGAAACATTAAGTTGGCATGAAACAACTTCCAATCTCTGATACATAATATTCATGACTGAAACTGCTCATCTAACAAGAAAAAAAAGAAGTGCATTCAGAAAATAAGTTTTGATTTTATGCTCACTCTAAAGGGTTAGTTCACCCAAAAATGAAAATTCTGTCATTAATTACTAACGTTCGTGTCGTTCCAAACCCGTAAGGCCTTCATTCATCTTCAGAACACAAATTAAGATATTTTGATGAAATCCGAGAGCTTTCTGGTTCACCATAGAAAGCAAAACAATTACCATTTTCAAGGCCCAGAAAGATAGTAAAGACATCGTTAAAATAGTCCATGTGAGTACAGTGGTTCAACCTTAATGTCATGAAACAACGAGAATGCTTTTTGTGTGCAACCCCCCACCCCCACCCCCGCTAAAAATAACAACTTATTTATTCAGCAATTTCTTCTCTTCTGTTTCAGTGTCCAACGCTGTTCACATTGTAAAGTATTGGCTAAAGTAAAGGCTCAGTATTGGCCGGCTCCAATTTTTTGCACACAAAATCTTTACCTTTCTGAGCCTTGAAAGTGGTAATTGCATTGCTGTCTATGGGGGATCAGAAAGCTCTCGGATTTTATCAAAAATATCTTAATTTGTGTTCTGAAGATGAGCAAAGGTCTTAAGAGTTTGGAACGAAATGACAGTGAGTAATTAGTGACAGAATTTTCATTTTTGGGCAAACCCTTTAAAGGGATAGTTACCTACATCTTGGATGCCCTGGGGATAAGCAGATAAACATCAAATTTTCATTTTTGGGTGAACTATCTCTTTAATGTTGTTTTTGATTGACTAAATTAGTGTTATCTCTAAAAGCTGGTCTTGGGCTCTCTTATTACTCCTATCTCTCACTTAATCCCCGTCTCACACAGATCTAATTGCTTCTCTCTCATGGTCCCCTGAGATAGTCAGAGACTATGGCTGTCCAGTGATTATTTGTGATGGAGTCTTATTTGCTGATGCATTACTCAGGGTTAACTGTGCTTGGAGCTCTGCAGTCTCTAGGGGTTTTATGTTCAGTTATGTTTACATTTAGCTGCTGGGTAGTTTCTGGAGTCATAAAGAATTTATGTTCAAGCGAAACTAGAGTTGTCATTGTTTTTAATATTATTCCCTTCTCTTTCCTTCTTGTCAATTAATTAGAGGTTATGCCATATCTGCATACACGGAAGTAGCAGTCTAATGAAGTCCACCACAAACAAGTTTGCATCCATGGCCCGCAAATTACATTTATTGTGTTAAATAAAAAAAAGAAAGAAAGAAAAATCTTTTGCTTTTATTGTGTCCCATGTACAAATATAATCATATATTAATTTTATGTAGTTAGTAGTTGGTAAGCTAGTCGTTTGTTAAAATAATTTATGTAGTTAGTTCCACAGGAGGACATAATTTCTCTACATCACAATCTTTTATACTCCACAATCATATTATACAGATCCATAAGCTATTTGTTCTTTTTTCAGTGCATGTGTAAGCTACAATTTAAAATACATCGTTGGACTATGACATAAATGTATATATAATTTATTTATTTTAGAGGTAGCTGCAGACACATTAAATCTTTTAATGTCTTTTGACTCGAATTTATGGCCTTGCAGAATTTGCTGTGAGAATTGAGCAAATAAAGCATTATTAATTAAAAACATGCTGACGACAGCAAATCACGGGACACAGGGATTTAACCAATGACAAAAGAGCTACAGGCCCGAATTCACTATCACACAAGACCAGTACCACCCTGAGATGAGAATGTGGAGCATCAGAGGTAAAGACTTTGCATCACCTTGCTCTGGAAATATTTTGGTAGCCCCATTTGGATTTCAGGACAATTTTTGAGGTAATAAAGTAAAATGATGTTATGTTAAATTACACAGAACTGGTATAATCTGAATCAGCAAGTTCTCTTGACATATGCAGGATTTTCATTGGACATTCTTAATTTAACATATAGGCCTATAACATACTTGCCTGGCAAGGCCAGACTGATATCTTCTAAGAAATGTCAGTCTGGTCAGTCTGCCCTCAGTCGCGATTCGAGTCAACTCCAAAACGTACCGTGCAATCAGATTCGTTTATTTCAGTGATGCAAACAGCGTCCCTTCAATATCGAGCAGAGCAGACCATGTCTCTTAAAGCAGCTTCTTTTTAGCCTTTTTAAGTGAAAACATGTAGAATCTCAGATCGGGTGACTGTGTTTTAAACAGTTTATTGAACAGCTTGATGGCCTGATACAATGTCACACGCACACACACATAAACGAGGCGAGCCGAGACGAGCCTTTTTAAAGCAGCCGTGAGCTGACTGCCTCTTTTTAGCCTTTTTAAATATAAAAACACTCCAGCGAATCGACAAGATTCGATCACAAGCTTGCATTAGAAGTGTATATTTAAATATTGGATGAGGTTTTGAAAGAAACAGAGACGGCTCGCGTCTCTAATGAAGCTTGTGCTCGTCCATTCTCGCTTCATTGTGTTCAAAATACATGGCGAATCTCATTCAAAAGCATTAAAGAGCTTCTTTGGTTTGTTTGACATCTGTAAAGAGGCTCGTTGTGTCGCCCGCGCCGCTGCTGATCCCAGCACGAGCAGATGAGAGAGAGAGAGACACGAGACAGTTTCCATTCCGTCCTCAGTTTGTCAAGATTCATTACATCTTTGTTTATGCCATCTAGAATCTCAGCACTGATCGGGTGACTGTACGTTTTAAACAGTTTATTGAACAGCTTGATGGCCTGATACGATGTCACACGCACACACACACACACAATTGGCAATAACACCACGTATTCTCAAATTCTTACTGCTTACTCTGTATATCTAAAAATTCATGAATCAAGATAGATTTTCTATATAAGAAAATGATATAAGATATTTAGTCTTGTTTCCTGGGGGGATCTAAATTAAGTGCATTTTACTTAAAGGTGGTACAGAGGATGTTTTCGTTGACTGAGTTTTTGAAATGAGCGCATGCGAAAGAACAACCCCCCTCCTTCACAGCTCATATCAAGTGAACGCCTCCCAAAACTCGTGCACGAGTGTTTGTTTACCCCCGGCATTCGCTGTGTTATTAAGCCGGGCACACATTTAACGACTTTAGTGGATTCATTATGTCGGACTCACCGCAGGTAACTCATAATCTGCAGTTGTTACTCCTGTCTCCTGACAAAAACATTGCATGCAGAGTGTGGAAAGTTACGCGTCTCTCACAAGGAACGTCATGGCAGTGATTGACAAGCCAGAGGGCCAATCGTTTACGCGATGATCGCATAAACGATTGGCTGATGTTTTTAAAGCCCTAGCTCGTGCACAGATGATGTATATTAATAATATTCCTTTCAGTGCACCTAATAAATAGTCTTTTATCAGTTAGTAAAGACAGTTTCAAGTAATATTGCAAAAATGTATAAAACAAAACATCCTCTGTACCACCTTTAAGTAAAATTATCAATATCTGCCAGTGTGGTAATAAAAATAATCTTAATGCAAACGGAAAGTGTCGGGAGTGTCTACCCAGGTGGAAAAAAAAGTGCAGTAAAATACACTTTATTTTAGTACACTTAGTACACTTCCATAATGTACTTAGAGTGCTCTATTTCTGTGCACTTATTTTGTACTTAATATACTAAAAGCTCTTCTTTAGTACTTCTTAAGATAATCTTAAGAACATCTAAGTGTACTCAACTGTGCTATTTTGAGACACCATGAATTTGAACTAAAATGTGCTTTTAACATACTATCTCTGTATTTAATTTTTTTATATTTATTTACCACTTGTAGTTCACTTGAACCCATCTTTCAAACACTTTTAAAATAGACTTATGATGTATTTCAAATATAAGATTAATATATAATGAATATATACAAAATGTATTTATAATTTACTGCCAACAACATTACGAATACATTTTGTATATATTTATCATATATTATTCTTATATTTTAAATAATTCATAAGCGTATTTCCTATGTCTGATGAGTACATTTAAAGGTGTATGATAGATGGGTTCAAGTGTACTACAAGTGGTAACTAAATACAAATTTTGAAATACAGAGATAGTATGTTAAATGCACATTTTAGTTCAAATTCATGGTGTCCCAAAATAGCACAGTTGAGTACACTTAGATGTTCTTAAGATTATATTAAGAAGTACTAAAGTACAGCTTTTAGTATATTAAGTACAAAATAAGTGCACGAAAATAGAGCACTTTAAGTACATTATGGAAGTGTACTGTGTACTAAAATAAAGTGTATTTTACTGCACTTTTTTTCACCTGGGGGAAAATGTACTTATAACTAGTACATTAGTAATGTATTTGTAAGAAAATCAATGTCATTTAAACTTAGGATTACTATATAAAAGTCTACTAAGATTGATATAATTTTAAAGCATTGAAAGCATACTTTTAACAAATACACTAATAAAACTCCTCTGTATATTTTTATTTCATTGCACTAAAAATCAATTTAAGTAGTAGTGGTATTTAGTATACTTTTCCAAGTGCAGTGAAGTACTACTGAAGTACAAATATACATTGAATTAGTGTATTTATAGTGTATAACTTCGACACTTTTATTTAGCACCAAAATAAAGAATGTACTACAAATGTACTTGCTTGTATTTAAGTATTTTTTTAATGGACTCAAGTATACTTTTTTTTCACCTGGGTATTACTAAGTGCAAATTTACAGTAGCTCCGCCCATCAGTGTCACGTGAGGTTAAAACTGACACACGTTCTTGTGGCTGCAGTGGTGTAGGCAATAGTGTGTTGGGTGCGGAGAATTTACTTGTGATGTGATTGACTGGGTTCGAATCCGCCTTTTGCCGAGCTCGCTATTCTCCCTTTTCCCATCACATATCACATCAGAAAGGCATTTATTTTCAATAAAAATGAAGAAAATGTTCTAAAAGTGGAAGTAAATTGCCTAACGAGTGTTTAATAACGATAAAATCATTTACACTCTTATTATTGCATCCTGCATTCTTTTTTCTTCTTCTTTTTTTTTTTGCATGTGGGATACCAAATAAATATTAGTTCAATAACTTACCATTCTACCAGTTTTCACCTTTGATATTATAACAGTGATAAGAATTAAACTTGCATTGACTCAGAAGTATGCGGATGTCCTTTTGTCACATGCTGTTGCCATGGTGAATCGTAATATCGGAGCTCCATTGATGATGGCTTTTCATAGTCTTGGTCCGCGCGCTTAACTCCGAGTCAACCTACTCAGGGTCGATTGAACTAACTCAATTCAGCTGTTCTGAAACAGAAAACTCAGAATTTCCCATCTCAGAGTAAGTCAACTCAGAGTTCAAGTTTCAACTCAGAGTTGGTTGAACCTCCTTATTGAAACGGGCCCCAGAACTGCTGTTTCACTGTATTTTTCCTTAGTGGTGGAAACATTTTGAGTGGTCCTTCACCTACTTCTTGAGTAATGGAGGAGAAAGACCTTTATCCTACTCAAACTGTGACGCCTAGAACGTGTACCGTTTCGTAACCCACTTTCTCCAAATTAAATTTTTACTTAGTGCACAGAAATTTTTGGATAATGCATTTTAAAATATCTATAATTTTAGAACTGAACATAAATTAAAAGAGCTCTAAAATGTAGAGCATTAGAGGTAAAGACTTTGCATCGCCTTGCTCTGGAAATATTTTGGTAGCCCCAAGTCCCATTCGTCCCCGGAAGAGGGAGACAAAGTCTGGGAAAGAGCGCACAGACTGACGGCGAGAACGGGTAGCGAAGCATCCGAGCATCCCATAGCCTTTTTTCCCTCAGTGTAGCGGATCGCCGTAATACTGAAGCACTGTCTGCAATGTCTCCTGCACGGGCACGAGCTCTTCTCGGGCTCCTGGTCACACTCTGCACCCAGAGCCCACTACTGTCGGGTAGGTCAATCTGCTTCTGTCTATTTAAATATTAATTCATAAAATCAAGCTTTGTGTACTATTAGA
Organism: Anabarilius grahami; assembly: GCA_003731715.1. Lineage (NCBI taxonomy): Eukaryota > Metazoa > Chordata > Actinopteri > Cypriniformes > Xenocyprididae > Anabarilius > Anabarilius grahami. The sequence continues at coordinate 3,486,459 of RJVU01072567.1, read as the reverse complement.
ATTATTTAGAATAATTTAAAAAGTATAATTCGTTAAGTATATTTTTGTCTGTTATAATTACTAGGGCTTTCTCTATTGCTTGTAGGCTACTGTAAATATTATTGTGTCTTATGCACTTATGACAAAAAGCTCTACTGAATGAATCACCTGCGGTTGGTGAATCTCGAGGTCTGAGTCCTGTTTATATGATCATACGGTGCGCGAAAAACGTGTGCCAAAACTTTATTAAAGATTCCAAGCACTAATAGCTTAATGAGGGGTGAGACCTGAGGCACAGACAGGTGCACAAACTTCAAAAATGTGTACTTGCTTTACTTTTAGTTTTTAAGGAACAGTCATTTTTGTAGCAATTTGAATCAAAATGTCATTCTGCAAGCATGACATCTATGTCTGGTAAACTTTAAAACGATTATATTCCTTGTTTACAATCAGAATAAGCTGATTAAAATGATTAATTCTGAATTTTGGTTGGGGTTGCCAGGAGTGTTGCAATACAATTTAAATCTTTAAAAGTGGGGTGTATATTAATACTACTGTACAACTTCTACTTTGACTGATGGTGATGTCATCCTTGTAGTGGTAACACTATACAATAAGGTTTATTAGTTAACATGAACTAATAATAAACTGTACTTCTACAGCATTTATTAATCTTTGTTAATGTTAATTTTAATATTTACTAATACATTATTAATTAAAATCTTGTTAACATTAGTTAATGCACTGTGAACTAATATGAGCAAACAATGAACAACTGTACTTTCATTAAGTAATGTTAACAAAGCTTAGTATACAGTAACAAATGTATTGCTCATGTTTAGTTCATGTTAGTTAATACATTAACTAATGTTTAACTATTGAACCTTGTTGTAAATTGTTACCCTTGTAGTTAACTACTATATCTAATTGATTACACTGATGGCGTTATAACTCACCCCTGGTCTCCACTTATCAAAGTAAGCAAAATAAGACACATCACACTTTCACATGACACATACATATATGTAATCAAAATATGACCAAATTTGGATTCCCAATTTGTTCTTCACTTCAAATAGATAGACAGACAGATAGACGTGGACTGTAAGTGCAGCTCTCAGCAAGTGTTAACAAATTAGAGCCAGAACAGGAAGTACAGTTAACCTCTTCAAAAGGTCATCAGGGAGTGTAAAAGCACAGATGTGGTAGACATTCTTTTGCTTTCAGCTCTTGAAATCAATTTCAGCCACGTTTTCTCTCTCTGCCTCTCTTTGACTTTCACTCTCCCTGTCCCTCCTAATTCTGAGGAGAATGCAGAGGAATCTTGGATGAGAAAAGTGGTAGCTAAGTCCTACTGAGCTGTGTTAGCTGCCACGTTACAACGGGCCTTTTTCTTTCTCACTTGCTCTTTCTCAGTGTTTTGGAAATGTTCTTTATATGAGGTCACCCAGTGCAGCCTGGGACTGCCATCAGCAGCTGCATATTATCCAGTCCTCTTCTCTTTTCCTCTCCTCTCCATCTTTAACAAAACAAAATACATCCAAAACAACTAAATCTTGAAGCCACCAGCTGCTTCGATAGGGTGTAGACTGTAAAGCTTTACTGATTTCAAGCCAAAAAAAAAACCTTCTAGATCTCTTAATGGTGCCCAACTGCAGCTTCAAAACCATTCCAGACATCTGCTTGACAGATAAAAGATATATTGGAAAGAATGAGGCTCAGGATTTTATTCCACAACGTGCACTTTAACATCACGTCTGTTGTTATTCCGGTTAGAATGAGCTTGTGTTGTCAGGTAAGAGCTCTGCCAGAGAGTGAGAGGAAGAGAAAAATCATGCCCTGACCAGCTACTGGAATTAAATGTTGCTCAGATTTTCAGCAAGGAATTTGCGGAAAGTCTTTGATTGACGTGAGCAAGGCTGGAAGGTTTAGAAACTCAGTCTGTCGATAAGTGAGTGTGCTGCGCTGCAAGAAGTCAGCAAGTAGTTGGCATGATGCCCACGCTCAACCTGTCACTTAGGTGTTTGAGCATTGTCTGTCATCAGGTGCCTCCTATGAAACACATGGGTATTTTAAAGCTCATGCTGAAAAGTCTATGTAAAAGTACAAAGCTTAAACAATAATACATACACTCGGAATGCCTTTTGCATTTGTTTGAATGTCATCCAGACACCTGAATGAAAATAACAAGAAAGTGAATGTTATTTAGAGTTTGTTTATGCCTTTCATTGAGAAAAATGATGTCAGAAAAGCAGGTGCTTGCCCTACAGGTCTTTCCGTGAGTGCTTATAAAAACAATCCAATGAAACATGACAATAGGACCACAGGGCATTTACTTTCTCCTTCTTAATAAACACCATAAAGGAATGAACAATATGAATGGCCTGGAGCCAGTGTAAAAGAGTTTCAGGACAGATATTGGGCCAGTTCTTGTGTTCCACATTTGTTGAACATATACATGTGATTTTAAGCCTTGCTAATCTAAACATTTGGTTTTCTGTGATTTGTTGAACATTGTTTTGCGAATTCTGCTGATGAAAGTATGTCATCAAACTGATCAAATCTAATCTAATTGGCTTACATCGAAATTGGTTTTGTCAAAATTTCGAGAGTAAATTGTGAGTGGTTTTGGAAACATCAGTTTGAATGAAATTACAAACATTTTATTTATTTTATAGCTGTCATGAAGTTAGATTAAAACATTTCCAGCTATTATTGAAAATTAAAAGCATTTTTAGTTATTTTTTTTATTTGTTTGCTTATTGTTGTCATTTTTTTCTTTTATGGTGGGCCAAATGTTAGCAGGGCAAGATCTAAACTAGAAAAAAATTTGTTGGGGAAAAAAAAATAAAAAATTGAGAACCACTGATCTAGGTGATGTCCACTCCATAACATGACTCATGGTTAGTTTCCTCCAGTATAAAATGTTTATTTTTGGAGAAAGATATAGTTCTTATGTTTTACAAGTCTTGATTTAATCAAAATGTGAACCCACCCTACATCATAAATTTTAAAATGGGCCAAGTCACAGATTGATGTTTGATGTTTCTGTGGCGTGTGTGTGTGTGTGTTTAAGTTGCGGTAATTGCATTGACATGTGTGATGTGGTTCCAGATTATGTGGAGGGATGTTCCATTGCCAATATTACATTATAAAGCAGTGACCAAGAGGCATATGTCCGTATGTACATTTAAAGAAACGATAGAGATTGATCTCTCTCACCAGGCTTGATGCCAGAGTCATGCTGTTGTACAGTAAACAGACACAGCGATGAGAGATTTGCTCACTCTTGCTTTAAGCAGGGTTAGAAAACAGCCTAAGCACACTATAGTACTTCAGATGGAGTTTCCAGTTTGATTATCTAAAGGCTGTGGCCCTCATTGTTTTACTTCAAGTTGTAGTCCCAAAAAAGTCCACACAAAACATTAACTTACACAGTAAACTCCAACAAGCTAATAGTCATGCTAATTTTCTACAATTTAGTTTTGGTTTTCCTATACACTCTTAAAAATAAAGGTTTGTTGCAGTGATACCATAGAAGAACTATTCTGGGCTTGTTCACTGAAAGAACCTTTCTTTTTCTTAGTGTGAAGAACATTTTAATAATCTAAATAACCTTTTTCCACTATAAAGAAACTTTTGTGCAATGGAAAGAATCAATAATTGATTCTGATTGGTCAGTCACATAATGACATGCTTTCATTGGTCAAATATTTCTGCATTATAACAACTAAACTCTATAACTGACCATTTTTCCAGAACAATTTCTTGCATAGCTGTGGAATAATGTGCAGTCTGTTGAGCATAATTGCAAAATAAACCACTTTAAAGGGTTAGTTCACCTAAAAATGAAAATAATGTAATTTATTACTCACCCTCATGTCGTTCTACACCTGTAAAGACCTTCGTTCATCTTCGGAACACAAATTAAGATATTTTTGATGAAATCCAATGGCTCAGTGAGGCCTTTGTTGCCAGCAATGTCACTGAATCTCTCAAGATCCAGAAAGGTACTAAAGACACATTTAAAACAGTTCATGTGAGTTCAGTGGTTCTATATTAATATTATAAAGCTAGATATAAATATCTAGTTACGGCCGATTTCAAAACACTACTTCGAAGCTTTACAAATCTTTTGTTTCGAATCAGTAGTTCGGATCACGTAAACAAAGCCTTGTTTACTGAAATCACGTGACTTTGGCGCTCCGAACCTCTGATTCGAAACAAAAGATTCGTAAAGCTTCGAAGCAGTGTTTTGAAATTGGCCGTCACTAGATATTGTTGAAAAGTCATTATTTTGTTTTTTTGGCACACAAAAAGTATTCTCGTCGCTTTATTATATTAAGGTTGAACCACTGTACTCACATGAACTTTTTTAAATGTGTCTTTAGTACCTTTCTAGATCTTGAGAGATTCAATGACATTGCTGGCAATAGAAGCCTCACTGAGCCATCAGATTTCATCCAAAAATATCTTAATTTGTGTTCCGAAGAAGAACGAAGGTCTTACAGGTGTAGAACGACATGAGGGTGAGTACTAAATTACATTATTTTCATTTTTGGGTGAACTAACCCTTTAAGGTGATATAAGATCTCTCTGCTATCTTTTGGAGTCTTGATTTGGGGTTTATTTTGTGACTTTGGCCCTCAATATCCCTTACTTAGTCTAATAGTAGTTTATAAGATATTGGATTGTAGTTTATTGTTATTTGCTGCAACCTCAATCTTACTAAAGTGAACTCACCAGAGACTGTCATTGCAATGTGATTGACAGACATCTGTACTCTTTCTCTCTCACAGGTTCTAAGCCACTGCCGCCACGTAATGTGAAGCTGACCTCGGTGGATAAGGGGTTAAAGGTCACATGGGATTCACCCAGCGAGCTGGATGGACGGCCTGTAGATAGCTACAGCATTGGCTACGGGAAATCCATGAAGTCACTACGCTTCGTCACTGTGGACAAGGACAGACGGTCAGAGTTACTAGAGGACGTAGGTGAGAGCGTAAATCAATCATTCTTTAAATGAAAAGCTAGAGACTCACACTGAGTACTTCAGCACTATGTCAGGCTCTCATGTGCATGTTGTGTTGTTTTAGAGCCTGGAGTCCTGCATTTTCTCAAGATGAGTGCAGAGAATAAGGACGGGATGAGTAAACCTGTCTACAGGGCAGAGACTCCAGGAGGTGTGTGCTTGCCTGTGTGTGGAGAGAGACCTGCATGTTTCTCTACGATTCTCTAATCTCTTCACTGTTGTGCATGGATATATAAAGTACAGTATGAACATAAAACACATACAGTTTGCATGCTTTTAAAGGAATAGTTCACCAAATAATTAAAGATATGTCATCATTTATTCAGTCTCGTGTCATCCAAACATGTATGCATTTCTTTATTTTGTGGAACATATTTGAAAAATGTCTCAGTTTTTTGTTCACATAATGAAAGCCAACAAGGTCCGATGCTTTTTGGACCTCCTTCTTCTTTTGTTTTCCGCAGAAGTTTGGAATGACATGAGAGTGAGTAAATGATGACAATGTTTGCAGGTGAATTATCCTTTTAAATATAACACAACAGGAATTCCTCTATGTTGTCAATATCCAGTGGCCTCAAAATGGATTTCATTGCACTGGAATATTGAATAGCAAACTGTTCTCAATTTTCTGAACCACATTTGAACCATGTTATCTATGGAGATCTATATACACATTGGGGTTTGTAAGATTGTTTAATTTTTTTGAAAGAAGTCTCTAATGCTCCCCAAGGCTCAATTTATTTAAACAGTAATATAGTAATATTGTGAAATATTACAATTTATAATAACCATTTTCTATTGTATTATATTTTAAAATGTAATTTATATTTTTGTGGGAACTGTGATTTCAGGATTCTTTGATGAATAGAACGTTCCAAAGAACAACATTTATTTGAAATAGAAATGTTTCATAACATTATAAATATATTTTTCTATTTTTTGAATAAAAGTAAAAATGAACCTCGGAATCTTTCATTCATTTTTAAGTATATAGCTTAACTGTACACATTTTAGTGGTCACTGTACGTGGATGTCATTAAATGTCTAAAAATACAGTTTTATTGGCCTCATTAATTTAGACTTGTTAGACTCTGACACACATTGTTATAAGGCTTTTACAAGGAAAGTATTTATAATTTTAAGGCTCTCTATGCTTTTATGTTCATTTCACAATATTAAACCAGACTGGATGGCTAACACACACTCATGTGTAGACTGCAGGGTGTAAAGATATATAGTCATTTCTGTTTTCCAAATAACTCCATTTGCTGTTGGCATCTGGTGAGATTTAAATCCCCAAAGATAGAGCATTTATGTGGCCAGTCCTTGTTTTTGTATCCAACCCAGAACTCGAGTCAAGAGCCTTAAGCCTTGTGTTGTGGTAGCCAGTCACTCGTTCAACGTACGCCACATAAATTTTTTCACATAAATTTTTTTCAGTATGTCCATGTCCGTCTCCAACAAACGGGATCTGGGCATATTGCTGTATGTCCCACAGCACTTTCACCAAAACATCTGTCATAATAGAAAAGCACATTAATAATCCTGCAAACAGATCATAAATGTTTTTGGCTGAGGATGTTTTTAGCAGAAGTAAACATATCTTGTTTTAGAGCTCCCTGTTTTAAGGATAGCAGATTGTTTTGATTGCGATGTATGCTAAGTTGTATTTATTTATTTTTATTTTTTAACACATTTATGTTTAATATGTATGTGTAATTATGTTTTGTCTGATAATTCAGTCAAAAAAGTGCCTATAAATAGAGGAAATTGCTGTAAATGGGTAAAATGGTCACATGTGTTTTACTTCTGTGTTACTTCTGGGGATGCATGATAAAGCAATGTAATTTTTTTATTGATAATAAAAAATCTAGTTAATTGAGGCATCACAACATAATAATGTAAAGTATGAAAAATTTGTAATTTGAGATTTTCTAAAGATTACTTTCAAAAATATTATATGATAATGAATTATTTTAAAGGTTAGCTTTATTTAAGTGTTAGTTGACTGCAAAGTTGTCTTTAAATGTAAAAATATGGGAATTGAGCATGTACAATTAAATATCAAATATCTGTTGATAACAATAAATGTAAATAACTCGGCCAATAACCAAAATGTTACCGATTTATTGTGCATCCGTATGTGTAACCACACTGCTCTTTTTTTCCTGCAGGGGGAGAGTGGGTGAAACTGGATGGCTTTGCTGTTGAGCCTTTCAACAGATCAACTCCAGGTAGGTTCAGTACTTTTCCAGGCTATGATTGATGCACAACAATTGTATGAGGAGTATCACCAAGAAGGTTGCAGATAAACATAAAATAAGTTATGAGAATACAATTTTAAGTCAAATCCAACCTACCTGGAATGCATAAAACTATTTCAACTTAAAAAATATAGTTGTGTCTACATTAATGGTAAATGACAGATTTCAGACATGCAGGCTCTATGTTGTTATTCCCTTGAGAAGGATTAGAGTTTGGATGTGTGTTTGGATGCCAGAGAGAAAGAACTCTGATACACCAAGTTGGAAAAGACAGTGGCAGTTTTTCAGTTGTAAATTTGTTAAATCAAAGCTTTTATTTCTCTTTTTTATGAATCCACTGAGCCCACTTAAAGCCAAACTTTGTACATGTGAGCCCTCTGAAGGGAAGAAGGAATCCCAGATTTAAACCAAGTGTTTTAGTTTCCTCTAATCTCAAGAGTAAAAGAGATGAAAACACATAAAATGGAGAATTCCACGGATAGAATTACATGTGATCAATGTCCAACCTACCTCTGTAAATATGGTACTACATAGATTTTGTTACAGATTTGGGAATAGACAATATTGATTACAATTATTTGGATAATTTTCCTGATTGTGGTAACTTACTTGACATCTACAGAAATGGCATTTCATTATTATTTTATTCCCTTGGTCTTCTCTTAATGTTGTCCAGTCCATGTTTATTCTTTGCTATTGCTATTGTCATGATGTTACCATAGTGTTGCTCTAATTTTTCTCTGGCTTTGCCGCTGGGTTAACAAAAGACATATGCTTTGTAACCGTGAATTGGCAAGAATGTGGCAGGAAAAGCTCAATTTTGCTTCACAGCCACCATTGTTGTGCTATCATATCTTTGTCATCACTTTGGCAGTAGAAATAAGTGGGACTAACCATGTGGAGCAGGTCCACATGTAGCCCAGCTGAGTCCACACATGGACTTGGTAACTCTTGGTCTGGCCCCTGCAACCTGGAGCTTGTTATTGCATCCAGAACCTCCCACAGAGAGAGAATTCATGGAGATAATTTGTAAAATCAGCGAACAAATCAGACCTGAGGGGTGGGAAAAGAGAACGATGTGGCATCATGGATCCAGGACATGGACTTTGAAGATTGACACTGTAAAAACAATGGGCGAGGGAAAGAGTTAGAGAAGGGTGAGCTACTACATCTCACCCCTGTTTAAAGGCCAGTGATATGTGAGGCTGCCTCAGCTGTGTTGGCTGGACTCTCTGAATGTGAAGTGGGAATAGGTTTCTGTTTTTGTGTACAATGGAAAAGGAGTTGCTGTTACTATCATTTCAGTTAATTTTGAGACCTGACACTTCTTATTAACTTAAGTGTTAATAACGCTATTGAACGAGTGATGCCAGAGCAATTTGCATTTAGCCAAAACCCTCATAAAAAGGCTGAGCTATAAAGGAAATGAAGCTCCTTTTTTCTCCCTTTTAATCTCATTCTTCAATCCTCAAAATTGCCTGAAGTTGGGTGCTTTTGAAACACTGCTTCATGAAACTTTGAAACATTTACAAATCTTTAATTTCAAATCAGTGGTTTGCAGCTTGTATGAAATTCGCCAAGTCATATGATTTCAGCAAACTAAGCTTTGTTACATCATACTGTTTTGAAACTTGTTTTCAAAACAATAAAAAATTCAGATGGCTCAATGCTAGATACCGTTAATTTAGTACTGTTAATTTGGAGATTTAACTGATCTCGGTTCAGTTTTATAATGTAGGTTCATTATTAGTTAATTTATTGAAGTTTAATACTTGGGTGTATAATACAAAAAGGAGAATAATATTTAATTGCTTCTAATTGGTCTAGTTTGCCTTTCCCTGACCAATAACACACTAAAACAAAATCAAGTCAAACCAAAAATTATTCAGACATTTTTTATATTTTTTATATATTTTTACTAGTTGGTGCAGGACACTATAGTTAATTTATGTAAGTGAGGATAGCAGAATAAAGTAAACTGTGACACATTATACCCAAAAATTCTTCATACAGTGGACTAGCAGTAAAATTGATACAAATTTGGAACTAAAACTTTTTCAGACCCTTTGACCTGACCATGTTTTGCTTAAGTGTTATCGACATAATTAAGATAGATTTTTTCTGACACAGTTTAACTCTGAGATCTTGTCATATTTTCTTACACTTTTTTAAACTATAGTGAATACACTGTATTAATTAATGTAATGTTCAAGGTGTCTGAATAAATTTTGGTTTGACTGTATATACAACCTTTATATTTGATGGTATTTAATTATTTGTAGATTACATTTAATAGATTACACTTTCAAGAAAACAACAAGAATAAAGGCCAGATTTACTAAACAGGGCAAATTAGCGAGAGACCGCAATTCCCATAAAAGCACCGATGGGAGTGGAAAATTCTGCGCATTATCTACTGACGACATGCAAATTAAAGAACTCAGATGCAGCCAGATCATTTCCGTAATGACCAACGCAATCTACCAAGAGCAGTGCAAATTAGTGTCTGATTTAAGACATGCTTTTTTTTTGGTGGTAAATAATACTGCAAATACCAGTAAACTGACTAGTGTAAACTTTAATAAATCACCTTGCATGTTTCATTTAAATAATCTCCTCCCATAAATTTTTGCGTCTGAAAGGTAAACTACAAATGCAAATGCAATAAGGTCAGCCGCAAAAATAACTGTCCACGCCTTTTCAGCGCTAATTTCTAAACTGCTTGTCTTTAGTAAATTCTGATTCTTGACAGTAGTTTTTTTAATGACAAATAAGGGTTTGTGTTGGTGCAAGCTGTTAGTAAATCTGGCCCTGGGAATCAAAGAGGAAAACAGGTTTATCTTGCCTATCACTTGGGAAAATCTTATTAAGGCCAAGATGTAGGCTATTGAAGATATTTCATTTTGAATAAATTGTACTGTACCATTAGTTGACAACCATATAAACCAGGGGTGTCCAAAGTGGTCCTGGAGGTCCACTTTCCTGCAGAGTTTAGCTCCAACTTGCTTCAACACACCTGCCTGGAAATTTCTAGTATGCCTAAGACCTTGATTCGCTGGCTCAGGTGTGTTTTTATTTGGGGTTGGAGCTAAACTCTGCAGGACAGTGGTCCTCCAGGACCAAGTTTGGACACCCTTGGTTTATATGGTTGTCAACGAATGCTTACAAATGGTCCTAATCCAAACTGCCTACTCCTAATCCCCACTCCTAACACCCCCATACCTGATCCTAAACCTACCAATACTAAGGGGGTCAGAATTCGGCACAACACCTGCCACTATCTTGCGTCAAATGGTCACTGAATGACTGGATTAAAATGCCCCCATAAAATAGACAGGTACTATGGATTATGAATATTAATAATAATCAGTATTGTGATATTTTGGTAGTGTTCATTTTGTTGCTAGGAATATAGTTTTTCCGTTCCCCGTGATAATTTTTCATATTTAGCGGAAGCTTGAAGCTAAATTCAAGTACTAAAATAATTTATGATTTAGAAATGTAACTGTACCTTAATTTCACCCTGTTTTCTATAAAGATGAAGACTTGATTACTGAACTTTTTAATGCCACACTGGTTAAACTTTCACAATCAGCCTTTAAATTACACACAGACTCTAATGAGGAAGTGAGACTACAACCGATCATCTGAGAATGATTAAAGGAGCGAGAGAAAAAAAGACTGATGGAGAAAGAGGGGCTGTTTTTCATTACCCTCTCTGGGATGTACTGCACACCAGAGGGAGAGACAGAGAGATGCGCGTGAAGCAGTGTGTTGAAGGAAAGAGAGGAGGAAGACTGTCTGACTGTCTCATTCGCCTGCCAAGTCCTGTCAGATGGGGGATTATAGTAAAACAATAAGAGAGAGGAAGTGAGAGCGCACATGACTGTAAACTGTGTGGCCCTGTAACTGTACTCACTTTAGCAAATCTCCACATGTCTTTATTTACCAGTATTTCTTAATGTTGTTTGTTTTATAAAAGATTGCAAACATGAGTCGTCCTCTGTGAAGTACAGTGGGATTTAAATGTATGAAACCACTTGTGAAAATAAAGTTTTGGTTTACAAATTATGTGCAAGGAAATTATTATTATCAAGGAAATTTGACCTTTTTAAACAAAGGTGTTAACATTTACAGCATCAAATTTGTGAATTTCTTCTTTATACATCATAATGTTTCTTTGTTTTACATTTTTCAAAATCCTAAAACTGTGTTTATTTCCATGTTTAAATTAGATTTTGAATCCCAGGTTTTCAATTTGGACTTTCGGACCCCACTATGTTTGACAATGTAAAATAAACAGTACAGTATTATCACAATGAGGTCATTTCTATTAAAGTCAAGTCAGTTCAGGGCAGATGTCTTTCTAAAGCACATTTAAAACAACAGACGTTGCCCCAAAGTGATAAACAGCATTAAATCATAATGAGATAATAATTCTTATAAGATATACCCTTTGAGTTTATTTCTTTGAAGACATGGAATCTCAGTGATTTTTTTAACTCCAATGCTAACATTACTTGTTCTGTTTCTCTTTCATTAGGCAGGATGGTGTCTATAACTTCATCACAGATTAACCCACGACCCCCAACTCAGAGGACGGCACTAGGACAGCAGAGGGCCCCTCAGTCATCCTCAGGACCAGAACCCCCTCATCAAGGAGGACGCCTCCCTCTCCGAGCACAAAACAAACACAGAGTGGACCTCAGCCAGCACCAAGCAGACCAGCGCAATGGTAAAAAGCCGAAACTGGGTAAGGATGTTTGAAGATGGCTAACAGGAATTTCAAGCTGTGAAACTGTTTTAGTTTTTATATACTGTATGCTTTTAAATCTAAAATAATATTTGCAAACAGCTCAGATCGCATGTCGTCAGTATGTCCCATAGCAGGTAATATGTAATGATACGTGGCCGTATCTGGTATCCCCCTTCTGTTCGTAGCATCTGAGTCCGTCTATGTGGTATCACTGCAGGCACCCAGAGCCCAGGGGAGGAGTGCACCCATCAACACGGCCACCATGAGTAAAAAAGTAACACCAGGTATATCATAGTGGTGCTAACCAGCACTCCATATTCAGTATTTTACCTCAATCAAACCTATATCAAACTTTGATATACCCTTTGTTTATGTCTGTATGTTAGAGCCGGAGGTTGTGGATGAAGTAGAGGACATCACAGTTAGAGTATTGTCCCCTCAGTCTGTCCTTATCACATGGGTTGATCCACTTATTGACAAGAAGAAGGAAATACCAGGGGGATCCAGGTAAAAATCAGTTATTTTATTTTTAGAATGGTGTGCCAGCTGATATGTGGGTTGGGCTACATACACTACCGTTCAAAAGTTTGGGGTTAGTTAGACATTTTTATGTTTTTGAAAGAAGTCTCATATTCTCACAAAGGCTACATTGATAAAAAAAATATGATAATATTGTGAAATATTATTATAATTTAAAATGAAGGTTTTCTATTTGATATGTTATAAAATGTAATTTATTCCTGTGATGGCAAAGCTGAATTTTCAGCAACCATTAATCCAGTCTTCAGTGTCACACGATCTTTCAAAATCATTCTGATATGCTGATTTGATGCCCAAGAAAAAAATCTTATTATATTGAAAACAGTTGTGCTGCTTAATATTTTTTTTCAGAATCCTTTAATGAATATATATGAAGGATTTTTTTCAGCTTTAGAATTAATATGTGTGCAGGTATTACACAGTGAAATACAGAGAGAAAGGAGAATCTGCGCGATGGGAATACAAGGACACCACTCAGAGACGTCTCATGATTGAAACGCTCTCTGCGGACAGCATGTATGAGTTCTCTATTTGTATCTCTCAAGGAGATCAGAAGGGAAAATGGAGTGCATCTGTGTTCCAGAGAACCCCTGAATCAGGTTTGTTTATGCTTCCTGATCTTTAACCCAGATGTTTTGCTTAGTTTGCATTACTGAGAAGCTAAATCCCAATATTATCTGCAAACTAAAAGGTTTCTGGATATGAAAGTATTCTGTACAATATAAAGAACGACAAGATTATAATAAAAAATTACTAGAAGTTTTCTTTAATGTGGCTTAAAGCATATTTAAGAAGCTGATCATTTAGAATGTTGGGAATTTAATTCCAATCTGCTATCTTATTGCATATCTGAAAATGTACTAGCTAATGAAGTAAAGAATAAACAAAGGGGTGTTTGTATCGTATTGTACACCTATACAAATGCACACACAAATTTAAGTTTTTTTTATTTTTATTTTTTTAACCATGCACCGCCTAGTTCAGTGTAATGTCACTGTTTACTGCCTGTTTGGAATTTTTGTTTGGAGTGATCAGAATGACCTCATTCCTCTGGAAAACATAAAGCTGTCTTTTGTTTCCATCTGAAAAATCCCCAGGCAGAAATAAATTAAGTTAAAAAAGAATACACAGTGCTACACTATCTCCGAGTTTCACAGACAAAAATTAAGCCTAGTCCCAGACTAAAATGCATGTTTGAGCTGTTTTAACTGAAAGCAACTTGCACTGACATATCTTAAGATATGTCAGTGCCATTGTTTTGTCTCAAGATGCACAACAGTAATGTTTTTTAATAAGTCACATTTATAAAAGCTACTTAAATGTCCTAATTGAACTAAAGCCTAATCCTGGTTTAGTCTAAGCCCTGTCTGTGAAACTAGGCCTATGTTTGTACAATAATTTGTTTGTCATTTCTGTTTTTACTTTCTGCCACCTTTGTCTATATAGCTCCCTCTGGCCCTCCAGAAAATTTTCAAGTAAAACCCCTTAGAGGTAAAGGTACTGCTGTCACAGCAACCTGGGATCCGCCTGAGCAAACCAATGGGCGAATAAGAGGTAAGACCACAGGGTAGGTAGACTATCAATTTAGCAAGATCCATATAGACCATAAGAACCAAATATTTGTATTTGTTTATTGTGTAGTGCAACCCAGCATTACTCATTTCTTACAGTTGTACCTGCATATTTAGCTGGGATAGGAAAAAGTATTTTAACATTGATAATATTGTATACAGATATCTGTCAGCTCTTTCTATTAGTTTTGGAATATGCCCTAAATAAAGAACAGAAAATGTCTTTGGCATTTGGAGAGTAAAACATTACTAATAGTTGACCATATGTCTTCCCTGAAACCACTTTGGGCATTGCCAAAATATATGGGAATGATAAGCCTCTTCAGCATCACAATTTCTCCAGCAGGCGTGCAGAGCATTAGTCTGAAAAGCTAAACCAATACAAATGTACATGTGGAAAACACAACTGTTCCCTGTTCATGCTGAAGGAACTTTCCTTTTTACTGTGTTATCCTTGGCCTAGATTTATTGGTTCAATCATTGGTATTCCCAGTGTTCATTGGAAAATATTCATCTTATGGTATCCAAATGAAATTGACCATACTGATTGATTTGACATCTACTTCCAGAGTACATCCTTTCCTATGCTCCTGCTATGAAACCGTTTGGCGCAAAGTCAGTTACATACGGTGGCACCACCACCTCTGCTACCGTAGATGGACTTACTCCAGGTGACCGCTATATTTTCAAAATTCGTGCAGTCAATAGGAAGGGGCAAGGACCACAGACTAAAGCCACTATTGTTTCAATGCCTGCATGTAAGTATTCGCAACAGATGTTTTCCCCAATAAACATTACTATACTAGCAGCTTTACAGAAACTTGGTTAAGACTGGTATCTCAATTTTGTCTCCAGCCAGCACTACTCACTTAAGGAACACGGACAGCCACAGGACGAGTCAAAGTACGTCCAAGACATCATCCAACATTGAATCAGACAATCAGGAGCCAGATGAGATGGAAGAGTCTGATACTCAGACCACAACTCCAACCACCAATAGGCGGGGGCGCCCTCTTTCTCAGACAAGGTCCTATCACAGCATCTTCTCCTCTGTAAGGGGTTCTGTCAGAAACGGAGGTTCTAGCTCAAGGTCAAACTCACATTTATCTTCAACTCATACCAAAGATAGAGAAGGAAATACAGATGAGGAAGAGAAGCCAACAGACAGTCCAACAGAAGAGGAGATCAGAGCAAATGAGGCTGAGGACACAAAACCAGAGAGCAGTAACAATGTTTCACCACAAACAGAAGAACATTCAAAATACTCATCTGACACTAAAGAATCAAAACCCAATAAGTCTGACTCTTTTAATAAAACATCTGAGGACAAACGTCCTTCTTGGACCCCTCGCACATCATCAATTGTTGATATTAGCAGATTAAGAAGACCTAATTCTCGCACACATGGTTCTCGATCAAGGATGCGGAGTGAAGATTCCTCGAGCTCATCGCAAAACCAAGAGTCTGCAGCTACAAGAAAGGACCTGACAGCAGTCTCCTATCCTGAGGGAAAGAATTCGTACAACCAGATAAGTGCCACTGACAGGACGCCTTCCGTGATCTCACCTCAGGAAACCAGGCCTGAACCAGCGAAAGAATCAGAATCAGGATCTTCCTCCACAGGGTCATTTTCATCATCCTCTTCATCTTCTTCAGTATCTTCTCCATCATCATCCTTACCATCATCATCATCTTCAGGTACAAGAAGGATTCCCTCCACGTCAGGTCGAGTCTCAAGTTCAGGATCTGGTGCTATGTACCCTAATGGAAGAAGAGTTGGAATTTCAATGAGAGCTCAGAGACTTCAAACAGAAAAGCACAAACCTGATTCATCATCATCTGCTTCTTCACAATCCACACTGCCAACAGGAACCAGCACAAACAATCACCATACATCAAACGAGCATGATACCAACCAAAAGAACACAGAGCTAGACACAACAAAGGATGAACAACCAACTGCCTTTGAAGAAACCAAAAAAAGCCTTTCTGATTCAACTAAAGAGGAAAACCCAGACCAAAAGGAAAATTATGATAACAAAGAAGAGAAAGGTGATAGTTATGGTTCCACTTCCCATTCTCCTTCAAGGACTAACACTTCTACAACAGGACGAAGTTCACCCTTTTCATTACCAAACCGAAGTTCTAGGGTAGTTACCGGGAGTCGCAGACAAGATGGCAGAATACCGTGGAGTAGGACTGCCTCATCTGTTGGTGCAGGACGGCCGATTATTAAAGGATTTCCTTCTCGTTCTACTGCTGTGAGCTCTCAAGACACTAGTGATAAAACCAAAGTTTCACCCACAACATACCCTTCAAAGCATGAGATTGATCCTGTCTCAAATAAACCTGATAGAGAAACAAATCCCAATAATCCTAGTAATAAAGAAGCTGTAAAGATTAGCAATGATCATGAAGATGATTATCTTTACGAGGGAAGCAAAGAGACCTTGGAGAGGCAAACCAAAGATGCAGTCTCTACTGCAGCATCTAAAACGACATCAACAGCTGTGAGCGAAGCTCAGAGACATGTCCAGAACTTTGAGAATGAAAGTGTGGATAGGGAACAAAGTAGTACCAATACCAGTTCAAAGTCACTTCCTACAGTTCCCCAAAGAGTCCCTATTTTGGCTTCTAATGGTCGGGTCCGCTCACCTGTGGTAAGTCGTCTGAAAGGGTCACGGCTTCCTAATAGGTTGTACCCAGTACAACACAGAAGATTGGGCTCTGCTTCCACACTAGATACATCATCCTTCTCTTCAGCATCATCGTCTGCCTCCTCTCAAAACAGTCCAGCAGAATCACCACTTATCTCAGATCGTGATACAACTGTCGGGAGTAATACTAATGTTAGGCTCACCCCAGGTTCAGTTTCTCGCTCCTCTCATGGGCTGTCTGCTGGCGAACGCTCTAGTGGGAATATATCTCCTGAGTCTCGGAATCCAGTGATGGGATCGAGGCTGCGGTCACTTGCTAAGGAAAACACCCCAGTCAATGGCTACAAACCAAGTTATGGAAAAGGTAAACATTATGTTGTCTGCAAGGATGCGTATGCTGTACGTACAACAACTACATTGTGTGCACAAGTACACTTTTACTCATTTTTACACATTTTCATGTTCAGGCAAAAATGGAAGGCCGAATCTGACAGCTGCAAATGGCAGAGTATCCTCAACATCTGATGAAAATGCAAAACCAAATGGAGTTCGACATATCACAGGTCCTGATGGAACGAAATGGGTGTGTTTACTTGCAGCGTTAATTATTGCTAAATTTGGCAGCCCTGAATAACTTATAAATTATATTAGTTTATTTACTACTGGCAAATTTATTTTATACACGTCTTTTAATATTCCCGTTTATAAACTATGAAAGATTTAGCATAAAGTGAATTTTTACCCATTGTAGCGCTGATAGTGACCCTGGAATGTAACTGTCCATTTCCACGACTTCTGTTACGTCTGTTGTATGGATACACTAATCAGACAGTACCGCAGTCCAAACAAAAGTATGTTTAAAGTAAGCAAAGACAGTCATGTGAATAGACATGTCTCTCTAGGCATGGAAACTGCACAGTCAGGGAACCTTAGGGACACTTATTCAAGCAGGACTGTTTGACTGTTGTCTCATTTTTTGTGAACAAAAGATTTTTCTCCTTTATAAAGTTTCATTCACTATTTTAGATAGTAGATCTGGATAAGGGTGTCCTAATGAATGAAAACGGAAGAGTCCTTCAGGATTCAAGGGGAAGACCAAGAAAAGTTATCCTTGGAGAGGATGGCAAGACTATTTTTGGTGAGTGGATTACCATTTTAATTTAATAGAACTATAGAAAGAAGCAGCATATTTTAAACTGACTGTTATCTCTTTTTGTTA
This sequence comes from Anabarilius grahami, assembly GCA_003731715.1. Lineage (NCBI taxonomy): Eukaryota > Metazoa > Chordata > Actinopteri > Cypriniformes > Xenocyprididae > Anabarilius > Anabarilius grahami. The sequence continues at coordinate 3,468,441 of RJVU01072567.1, read as the reverse complement.
TATTAGATGACCAGGGCAGCCCACTGGTAAACCAGGAAGGATTAGCATTATTTGGACATGGAAGGGACAGTCGACCTGTGATTAATCCAAGTGACAAGTACCTTACTGTGGGAGGAAAACCCATTGTGGGCTTAGACCGCCCTAAACCCAGGACTTCAACTACTACAACAACTGAAACAACCACTACAACCACAACCACAACTACAACAACCACAACTGCAACAACAACAGAACCTACAACAACACAAATGGTAACAGAGACATTGGAGCCGTCAACATTAGGTGCTGATCCTACATGTCCACCTGGACTTTATTCCCGACTGGATAAGAATGGTTCCCCAATAATGGATGCTGATGGAATACTTAACTGCTACTCTGAAGGTGAGATGAACTCTTTGCAGCCACGCTAAACTCATAATGTGCATCTCATAATTTTGTAATGTGTCAATGCAAAAATGATGGAAAAGATACTCTTAAGACGAGGCGGAAAAGTGCTTGGCCCAGTTTGTGACTACAGTTGGCTCTTAAATAATAAGTCTTGTCACAGGCATGTAGTTAGTACCCACAAGACCTGATCCCCTGTAATTTAGAATCAGTATTCCAAGGATAATGTCAGTTACGATGTACACAGTAAACCTCAAAGGATATCCCCCGGTTATGCCTGAATAACCTCTGCTTTGCTTTGAATCTGCCTGTGATCAACATGAGTTTTTGGAGAAACAGTCATTTCCTCCTTTGTAGAAAACTGTAAGTTCATAAGTGTATTTCCCCCTAAAGGTGTACACACGTTTAGGGGGAAATACACCTTCTAACATCCTGATCAGTCCGACTTAGCAACATTGGCCCAACCACTGGAATCAGTTTAGCGAGGGATTCTCTGTTGATAATTGCAAGTGTAAACATTCTGTTAAGTAATTTTTGCATTTCTATTTGGTGACGCTAATGGCCGAATTTACACATTGTACATTTAAGCTACTTGTATGGAGACAGCTGACTTTTGCTTTTAGGAGAAAAGTCAGGAGGAAATGGAAGTAAACAGATCTTCTGAGTTTAACAGTGTATTAAAAAAAAAATGTAGGATGGGGTCTTGGTTCTATCCATCGTTTGTTGATTGGATTTTGAGATGTGGGCATTGCACTGAAAGATGGAGAAGTTTGAATAGAGAAAATTGTAGAAGTCTGGCAAACTTCACCAGAAACATGTCTGTTTTTTTCAACCGGAATAGCGAGTTGACATTTTGATTAAAAAATAAAAGAAAATAAATATATACATGGATGAATCAATCACAATAAGATCTATAACATACATTTACAATATAGATTAAGTGACTTTCCATTCCATATTGACATTGTGTTGCAATTTTAAAAATATGTGTGAATACATAATTCTTAAATGTAATATTACATTACTATCTGAATGTGATCTAAATATTTAGCTAATTGTTGATACAGATTTGTTTATTGCAACTGACTTGAATCCACAAGTGCAAATGAATTTGAACCAAATTAGATGTACCACTTGAGAACAGGATTCCTCTGGATTCTAGCTTCCCTAAGAAAACAAAGCTCAGAAAAAAGTTATGGATATGGTCTGCATGGAATCTGATGATGATGTTACTGATGAAGATGGTCTTGGCTGATTGATTTGTGTACTGGCTGCCAAGCTACAAGGAGGTTGTTTTTACTTTTGCTTTTCACATGGCCATTTGTACTCCATTTACTCTATTATTTTTTAACTTTATAGAAGTCATTTTGTTTGCTGTTGTTTAACAGGGTACATGCATTCCCTCTTTTTAAATGGTTCAAGCACATAGCACTGAAACCCTGTTGTAAATGTTAGGATTTTCAAAGATCAACATTCTGCCCTAAAAGTGATCAGGCAGTCCAGACCGCAAGTCGTAGAGACTTAAAAAACATTGAGGGATGGTAGTACCCACCCCTTCTAAAATGTCACCAAGGCTCGCCCCAATCGGCCTGATACTGGTACCACAGCGATCAAAAGTACAAAATCGCTCATAACTCCCGCACCGTTAATCGCAGACTCAAGTGTCTTATATTAGTGTTTCCCAACCCTGTTCCTGGAGGCACACCACATTTTCAAACACTACACATTTTCGAACTATTGATCAATCTCACCTGATTCAACTAGTACAGATTCCAGTACCAGAAAAATATGGGTCAGATAAGGGAGACATCCAAACTGTGCACTTGTTGTGCCTTCAGGAACAGGGTTGGGAAACACTGTCTTATATCATTGGAATCCTTGGCTCAAGGCAAAATTTTCAGATATTTTGGATTTTTTTTAAATACCTACTTTTGCGAACTAATCCTAGGTTTTTATACCGATCAGACCTAAACCAGTGCAGAAAGATTCTCTGGTGTCTGATTGTCAATAATTATCTGAATTTTTTTTTAATTTCCATTCACATTTAATGAGATAACCTCACCAAACCCGTTCCACCTATGTATGGGCTGAGTCTGTGATCACGTGAAAAAGGACTTGCCGATTGAAAAAACAAAAATGAAAAAACAAAAATGGCTATAGCTACACAACAGCCTGTCCAATGAAGTACAACTCATATTGCAGTGTCTTTGTCCAAGATGCCATGATGGTCTGTGAGGACATTCGCATATCTCGAAAAACACAGCCGCCGTCGGCCAATGAAGTTTGAGCACCTTTTAGACAAGGTTAACGGAGGCCGATCAGAACAAAACTCACTGGGCCTGTTTTATTTATGGCCATAGAGGTCTATGAATTAAATTTGAAAGAAATCGGGCACCGGGGGGCGTCAACATAAATGATTATATACTGTATTACGCTATTTTTCACACATACACGCGATATTCATATAGTAAGATAGATCTCCTTGTTCTGAACAACTTTGCCTCTAGGACCACTGTTGTCAGTAAAATCATTCGTTAAATATTACAACCTCAATAAAACCACTGCAGGACAATTCGGAGTCTCTATCTAGGTCAATAATTATCAAAAAGTTTAACTTCACCCTCAGGATAGCTCTAACAGTGTAATTTAGAAATGGGCATGTCCAAGTGTACACGAAAGCCTATTCCTAAACTAATACTCAGAACTTCAAGAAATTAGGTAAGCATATGCAACATATGATTCTAAACAAGCATGCAAACTTTTATGAAGATTGGGCTATAGGTGGTGCTTTAACAATTAAAAAGGTTTAAAAACAATATTTCTATGGTAAATGGAAATTGCAGAAAAATTTCTTTTTCATCTATGATTTAGGTGTTTGCAGGCTTGCTATATAATATGTAATATCTTACAATTATGCTTAAAGGCCTTAAAATGCTTGAACCCTGTTAATTGCTGCTTGCAGCTATATTTATTCTTCATTTTTCAATACTAAGTGGCTTCATAAGTTGCAAAGTGAAGATCTGTATGATTCAATATGCACAAACTTGGATGATCTTTCTGGAATAACAACTAGAACTTGTTGTATAATCATTTGTTATGTAATTCTGCTGGTTTATACACAAGACAGCCAATGTGGCCAAGTTGCATTCGGGGACAGTAATTTCCTCATTGTGACAGGAATCCCTGGGCAAGAGTATATTAACCATAAAGAATAGTGTGGTCACATTCTCACTGCTCTAACAAAGCAATACCATTAATTTAACTTTTAAAACAATGCTGAATAAAGTGATGTGTTAACTACAAAAAAATTATTGCAGAATTATGTACAGTGGCCCTAAAAAGTATCTGGACACTTTTAGACCCTAAAATAGCATTCCTTTAAAATAAATGGGATTTGGCTTCATATTTTGTAATTTAATACATAGGCATTCATAAAAAAAATTTAATGTGACATGAATGTCCAAATACTTTTTGGGCCATTGTGAGGTTGGATCCTGTGGACTTTTATTCTTCCTGTTTTTGATTGCTACTCTGTCTTACAGATGAACTTTTTGAGAAGACCACCACAATCCAAGTCCCACTTCCCACCACAACACTGGCTCCCACAATACGGACTCCTACAACACAAGCTCCCACTCTTGAAACAAGGCCATTTAACAACACCCCTTCCTCTGAGTTTGATGTGGCTGGAAAGAAACGGTTCACAGGTAATACATTTGCTTTACTACATACTACAACAGTTAGTACTCTGGTATAAAATGCTATAATCCCTGTTCTTATTGGCTCCAAACTCAGCAATACCATGCTGAGAATGAACCTCTCAGGAAACACAACTGGCCGCTCACAGTTAATTTCTTTCCAATCACCTCAGCATTTCCTGTAGATGTGAGGCACTTGAGAGTTGAATGGTGAATGTGAAGGAAACTTATCTGGCCTACAAATACGGCTCATTCCCTTGGTGATGCTTGTAAGCAGCAAATAAAAAAGTGCATAGAGCTAACCTTATGTAGGATTTAAATGCAAATACTTGTTGTCTCTTGGTAGTGGAATGCTTTTCTAAACTCCACTCAATCAGCTGAGTTCACCAAAACTCTTCTATAAGCACCTGAATACCTAATTCACCAAAATGTTTACAAAAGCTCTATAATTATTATTGCACTATATGTTCAGCTTGCACTCTTCTGGGCAGCTGCCCAACTTGTATCACTACTAAAATTGTTGGCTCCTTAAGCATAATCAATTTGTGTGTAAGTATGCCTTTTACACCTAGCATTATTAACATGCATTTTCAGTTGACTCACATTTAGATTGCCAAATATAAATACACCCAAAACAGTTTAATCGTATTGTGATCAGATCACTGAAACTACATTCAGAAGTGTCTGGGACAGATTTTGGCCACATTTAATGAAGATATGAATGCAAACATGTTTTCACTATCCGCATTCAGCTATGCAAGTAATAAATGTAAATAAACATGTCACTTTGACTGACTCAGTCATTAAAGTCCTGTGTTGCATGTTATTTTCATTATTCTGCTCTCGCAGTGTGAAAAAGATAACAGACACATGCTGTTGTGATTTTCTCACCCGATTCAAATTATTTCACTCTATTACACTTGGAATCTAATTTCTCTCGCCAAAGAGAGCACTTTGAAACTTTTCTCCTCATTCTTCACTTCAAGACCATTAACCCTTTTCTAACCATTCTTTGCTTCTAGACCCATTAACATCCTTTACATTTGTGGCATCCTTTAAAAATTTTGAATGATCCGATATTGAATCATTCAATCCAGTAAAACTTGAAATGCTCGAAATTGGAATGAAAGTGTCAATGCAGTCCAGCTAAAAATATCCAGACATGACACGAATATTGATGCCAAGTGTAAAGGGTCTATTTTCATACAGTAGTTGCCTTGGATTAAAGCGTCTGTGAAATAAACAATTTATTTGATTTGACCTCCAGGACATCTGAAAATTGTGCCATAACAAGAAGTTACTAGTAAATGTGTACTCTATCATTTAAAAGTTTGGGGTCTGTAAGATATTTTTTTATGTTTTTGAAAGACATCTATGCTAACCAAGGCTGCATTTATTTGATCAAAAATACAGTAAAACAGTAATATTGAAAAATATTATTACAATTTATAATAACTGTTTTCTATTTTATTACATTTTAAAATCTAATCTATTTATGTGATGGCAAAGCTGAATTTTCAACATCATTACTCCAGTCTTCAGTGTCACATGATCCTTCAGAAATCATTCTAATATGTTGATTTGGTGCACAGACAAGAAAAAAAAAAAAAAATTCTTATTATCAATGTTGAAAACATGTCCACAACAAACACTACATATCATGTGTTGGTAGAGGCTATTTTAGAGGCTTTTGACTTTACGAGCTCTCAGGTTGTTTCATGTGGGCAGCTTCTGGAGGAAATTTTTGAGAATGCCTGAGTGAAAGTATTTAGACTTAGCTCTATAAATTATGGCTGAATGTCTGTGGGTTTGGGCTTGCATCCCAAATACTCCAAGACCCAGTGTGTGTGTGTGTGTTAGGATAAAGGTGTGTGCCTGAATGAGAAAGAACCCAGTTTTTATTTATTTGTGATTGCTATTAGGATGATGTTTCAGCCAATTCACAGTGCATCTGTATCAAGTATTCCACTCAGCAATGGATTAGTGCAATCATGATGTGACCCAATGCAACCTATGTTAACTGACTCTTGTCAAGCTTTTTCAAGTTCATTTACCAAAACTGACTGTAATAGCCTTCAGGTTCAACAGACTCCATCTTTCCGAACTTAAATCTCCACAAGCTATACACCTAGCTATGGAACATTGTTTCAGGTCCAGAGACTATGCCAGTAGCCAGATGAGTTTCAGAAATGGTTATGCTGAGCTGGAGCTTTGGCTAGTGATCAGGCAAATTTTGTTCTGCCCTCATTGACTCTTTACAGTATTGCACTTGCAGTAGATGTCAGATAGAGTGTAAAAAGCATAACGGACTTGGAGACTTTCTTTGCCCCCTCTTTCTTTCCCTTTTCAAGTTTAGTAGGTTTATGTCTAACTATTTAACGTTAATTTAGTGTGATTTGTTTTTTATATGTGAAACAAAAATTAATATAATTAATCAGGACACAACATGTAACAATTCAAAATATTTTAAAACAATTGACAATTGACTTCTATAGTCATGTTTTCTATTCAGCAGTTTTGTTTGCAACAATAATGTCTTTCTATTACAGCAAATATTGGTATTTATATATTGATACTGAACATTAATATAGGATTAAATTATTAATTTGAATAATTAATAGTCATATTTGTACTTAATTTGAAATGTCTGCTTGATTGACAGCCCTATTGACTGTTTAACATCTGTGGTTAACAATGCACATGTCAGGTATCACTGATTAAGGTGCATTTCTATATTGCATAACTTATGAAAACACAGGGGTCACACTACCTAGGTTATGTTTTTGATCATTAGCCAGCAATCCAAGAGCGCCTACTGTTTCANACAGCATGTCCCTCCTTCCTCCCGGGTTTCGGCACCAATGTAACACAGTTCGTAAGTACGGGAAGAAGGAGGCGGGAACCGGCGAACATTCAAACAAACTTTAATTCAAAATAAACAGAACAAAACGAAAGTAATGCCGGCAGACCCTCGCGGACGTCTGCCGGCCACACAAACATAATAAAACATAAAATAAAGTCCAGGCCTGGTCCTCTCTCGTCCTTAACTGTCGTCGCTCCTCCTTTTATGCTCCCGGAGCTCCTCCGTGAGGGACTCGAGGCCGGCAATTAATTAATGATCGCCTCACAGGTGACGATCATTAACACTCGCGTCACCGGCCTCGCGCCGTTCCCTCACGGCTCTCGCCCGCCCTGCTGTCACAGTCATATTTGTACTTAATTTGAAATGTCTGCTTGATTGACAGCCCTATTGACTGTTTAACATCTGTGGTTAACAATGCACATGTCAGGTATCACTGATTAAGGTGCATTTCTATATTGCATAACTTATGAAAACACAGGGGTCACACTACCTAGGTTATGTTTTTGATCATTAGCCAGCAATCCAAGAGCGCCTACTGTTTCATGGCTCCTCTAATGTGCTTGTCTTGGCAGAAATGTGACATCAGCTTCTCTGGCTAGATATATAGGAAAACAGCAGAAGAATGAGAAAAATATTATGAGCCAACTTTTCATTGTTTTATGAGGGAGGCCCTCAATGGTCCCTAGGTTGGTGATTGTAATGCATTTACATTGCAGTATTAGAAAATGGCTATGCCCAGCTGAACTTTGCAAGGAAATAGAGATATCAGCACCATTTAGACCACTGGAGCCAGAAGCACTGCTGAGCTCTTCAAATACAAAAGTATTATTATTAAAAGAACCGAGGAACCAAGCTGTGCCTGTAGAAAAATACTGCATGTTACAGGCTGTGGGTACAGAATTTGACCTCATAATGTTAATATTTGTAATGGGTACAAGAGGAGGTTCTTAAAGTTATCATAAAACTGAGTTGAGGAATCTGTCATACATTAGAATGATTGAGCCAGTGGAGCTCAGCTAAGTTTGAGGACAAGCACAGATCGGGCTTGACCAAAACAAGCTTCATACCTATATATATCCAGCACCAGGAACACAGAGAACACAACTCTGTGGTAAAATATCTCATCCCCAATGCGTAGAGAAATAAATCCTGACACTCCAGACTTTGGGCTGCACAACAGGCACATACTTACACATATGCAAGCCATTTAAACAGAGAAACATGTCAAGAAAGAAGCCCTAAATAAAACGACATGAGCTAAATGTGCTGATATCAGCTCAGAGAGGCTTCCTTCTGGCCCAAACCTCAGACGTCTCTTTGAATATTTATGGGTTTAATATGCTAGGGTGTTCTCTGCTCTCCAGATACAACCAAAAATCTACTATATTTCACACTGTCTCTGTTGTATTTGCTCCCACCTTGGCGTACGACTGTCTCTGTAGGTGTGAATGCAGTAGCTGTAGCAGTTTCTGTGTGTATATAAAATTTAGCCCTAAGCTATATAATAATACTGGAAGTTGTGTCTTGACTCTTCTTAGCATGCATTGTTCAGCTTTTCTCCCCATCAGTGGTTTCCTCTTCACACTCTGTATTGTGAATTACGTTTTATCACCCGTAACGAGTGCAGCTTGTTTGTGTGTGTGATTCTCAGCGGTCACTGCGGAGGCACATGCACAGAAGTGTGTTTTTTGTTCTGTATCAAGGTCAACATCACATGGAGCTTTTGATTAGGTCCAGGTGTGAATCTTGTGACCCAATCAGACAGGGGGTTCTGGAAGTGTTCACAGCTGTTGATCCAGCTGGCACTGTGTGGAACGACAGAAATAACAAAATTTCATTGAGCCAACAGGAAAAAGTCTACAGCAAAATATCAACAATGGTAGCTTTTATTGTCTGCAACCACAAGCAAGCTTATATTGGGTACATTCCTAAACTAGAGCAACAAGCTAATGCAAACATCACAACAGAAATGTAATGTTTACTGAATGATACTTCCAACCAAAGTTATTTGTTGTCAGTTTGCACGAACATCCATGGATGTTTTGCAATCCTTTTTGTATTACTAGTTGTAACTAATAAAACAGACAGATTGAAAGCCAAAGGCAATTTATGTTCTCTAGTTTAAGGTCAATAAGATTTTTTTTAAAGAAATTTCTAGTTTTTCTCAGTATGGATGCTTTAAATTGATCAAAAGTGGCAGTAAAGACTTTTAAAATGTTACAAAAGATTTCTTTTTTTATAAATTGATATTCTTTTGAACTTGCTATTCATCAAAGAATCCTGAAAAAAGTACTGTTTCATGGTTTCCCCCTCCCCCCAAAATGTACACGGCACAACTGTTTTCAGCATTAATAAGAAGAAATTATGATTTCTGAAAAGAATGATTTCTGAAGGATCATGTGACAAAGACTGTAATAATGGCTGCTGAAAATTCAGCTCATTCAAACAATATTACAATTTTGACAATATTACTGTTTTTATCAAATAAATGCAGCCTTGGTGAGCATTATTTTATTAGATTATTTGACTCTTTGTACAGATGTTCAGAGTTTTCAGTGAAGCTCAAGATAATCTCAGATCATGCTGGAAAACATGGTCATTAGGTTTTACACAAACTTGCGAACAATCAGCTCTGTGCTGCTGCCATTAAAGCAATAGGAAGACAAACAAAAATACTATAAGATATTATAAAATGCATTCAAATTACTGCCCAAATTGTCAAATGCATATACTAAACCCTTTTAGAGTATCGAAATTGCATTTGTCTCTCCTTGATTCTGAAATTCACATCTTTTCCCTTTCTCTTTCTCTCCTCACCTCCTGCTTTCAGCTCCATATGTAAACTATATCCGTAAGGACCCTGGAGCTCCCTGCTCCCTCACTGAGGCTCTGGAGTACCTGCAAGTGGATGTCTTAGCAGACTTGATGGAGAAGGACCAACAATCACTCAATCAAAAGCAGCCACCCAAAAACAAGCCCCATAATGTCACTGTGGTTGCTATGGAGGGCTGTCACTCCTTTGTGATTTTGGACTGGGCACTTCCACTGAAAGATGACATGGTGTCTGGTGAGTGACAATCTGCAGCAGTGCATTTTTACTATTTAAAAATACAGTCTGCAAGTTACACCACAATATTTCACAAAGATGCAATGCATAAAAAAAATCTAATATTAAATTTTATATATTTTTTGCATCTTATATCATTTAATGCATGGGGATCGAGCTTAAGACAAATTTAATTCACAATTGAGGAATTGACTGTTAAATTTGGGAAAGCTTGATTTTTTGCTCGAGATAAGTGGATTTATTTTCCATGGACTGAGTTTCAGCTGCTCTTTCAAACATACCAGAGGTGCAGCATTATGTGTGAAAAACACCCAATCCAGTCAATGTCAGTCTATAATGTTGGGATTATCAAACTACAATGTGTAAGCAATATCCCCAAATTATGTATGAGCCTGTTTGATAGCAGCACTGAAAAAGATTTACAGCCCAGCTCTCTGACAGAGAAAAAGACGCATCAGACATGTCAACAGCAATTATGTCATTTAATGATTTAGAAAGACAGCTATGCAATTAGTTAATTAACTGCATGCTTTCCTTGGGTGGTAATAGCACAACATTAGAGGGGTAGTTAACCCAACATTGAAAATTCTGTCATCATTTATTTATCCTCATGTCAGTCCAAACTTGTATACATTTTTTTCTTCTGTGGAATATAAAAGAAGATTTCTTTTTCTTTTTTTTCTTTTCTTTTTTCTTTTTTTTTCTTTTTTTTTGGCCATAAAGTCAGTGGCCACCAAAACTGTTTGGTTATCAGCATTCTTCAAAATTTGTTCTTTTGTGTTCTGCGGAAGAAAGAAATGTATACAGCTTTGAAACAAAATGAGGATGAACATTTTTGGGTGAACTATCCCTTTAATTGTGGCAGGCAAACAACACTGGCATTTGTGAATTGGTACATTCCATAATATACCTCATTTGCATATAAAGAAGATGTGTTGGCTCTGAAAAATAATTAAAATTATGATGCACTATTTTAGCCTGATTAATTGAAATGGATTGTGTGTGTGGTTTGTAAATACAAGCAGGAATGTGCACTGAAATACCACATGCTGAAGTACCCTAATCTGTAAAAGTGTAGTATGCTGAATTGTCTTACATCCTGTCTGGTTTTTATTTAATGTGCATTTCTAAAGACAAAGCTATATATAACACTACTCCAACATATTGACCTTGACAGTTTCATCCTGATTCACACATACAGGGAGGCAATTCCCACAGCCACTGTTAGTGTCATGATGTGATGTGTGAGGAGGTTTAAATGCAGGGAATTCCCTGCCAACAGACAGCCGATAAAGTTGCTTAGATAAATGGTGCAACTTTTTCAACACATGAAGAATAAAGTCCACATGTTCTTGAATAAAATTTTACAAGACAATCTCATATTACTGCAGTTTTTTTTAAGGTTTTTTTTTTTGGGGGGCATTTTTTCCTTTATTATGATAAGACAGTAAGCAGACAGGAAGCAAAGTGGGAGGGAGAGAGGGGGACGGGATCGGAAAAGTCCGCGAGCCAGGACTCAAACTTGGGTCGCCCGAAGCGCAACGGCGCTATATGTCGGCACGCTGCCCACAAGGCTATCGGCACCGACACTGCAGTTTTTTTAAAAGCAGTTTTTATACAGCTTTTTTACTAGACCTAAAAGCATTTATTTTTATCATTAATACATTTACAAATCCAACATATTGTAGGGGAATTTACAGTTAAAGACCCGAGGACCAGATATGATGAATGAACACCCAGAGTCAGAGTAAAAAAAAAAATGAGGAACATTTTACTGAAGAATAGTTTGCAGTTTCATCAGCAGAAGTCAGCTTCAACACTCACAAGGAGCTTGTAGGCCGCCCTCCTTCAATACAGTAGCAATTATACTCAGAGTCGTACTAACTACGTCATTACTTCAGGTGAAAAGGATTCTAATTGGCAAAAAAAAAAAGATAAACTTAGAAAATATCTACACATGGACTTAAAGGCAAAAGCACATCTCCATCGATTATACGGATGACACCAGGACCCTGGTTTAGACACGAAGTGAAAAACTGGGCGCCAGTTTTTCCACCTCTCCAAAACAGGATCTGTAACAAAAATCATACCGCACATACACAGATACAAAGCTTCTTCAAAGTTGAAGATGGTCAAGCAGGATATTTCCCAAAACATATAGATAAGTTGTACTTTTCTCTCAGTGAGAGGTACAGACAATATTCATATTCTCTAGAGTTTGAGGATGAAAAGGAAAATAAATGCTTTAACATAATTCTATGACTAAGTAAAATCTCATAAGCTTGAAGAAGTAATTAAAATCATGTAATGTGTAGAAGGATAAATATTGATTATTGATTAATACCTTGATTATAAATCACTTAAAAGATATACATTGAAGCGGCAGTGGATTCCAGAATCCACCTCCTTCAATATGTATTTATATATTTTTTTATTTAAATGTGTTTGTATGTGCATGAATATATACTACCATCTGAAACTGGGGTCAGTAAGATTCATGAATCAGCATATTATAATGATTTCTGAAGAATCATGTGAAACTGAAGACTGAAGTAATGGCTTAAGCTTTGCTATCACAGGAATACATTACATTTTAAAATATATAAAAATAGAAAACATTATAAATTGTATATTTTACATAATATTATTTTTAATATTACTGTTTTTTTGTTGTTGTTTGTTTGTTTGTTTTGTTTTGTTTTTTGGTCAAATGAATCCTTGGTGATCATAAGAGAATTCTTTCAAAGACATTAAAAATCTTACCAACCCTGAACTTTTAAATGGTAGTGTATGTAAAGTTAGCAAATACAAAGTTCTGTCATGAAACTCTAGATGGCGCAGGCTAATAGGTCCTTTAACTCAACCTGCACGTAATCACATGGTTAGTGCTTGCATGCTCAACATTCAAAACTCTTGGTGGCATTGCCTTAGCAGTGCAGCGTGCTTCAGAAATCCTCCACCTTCCCCATCTCAACCTGTATAGATCTGCTATGGGTAATTCATTTACGCTATATTGTACAGCAGCAGCATGTCTTAATTGCTCACAGCAGCGTGTCGTGTATTGGCAGTAGCAAGTCCCGTACTTGCTCTGCAGCAGCAGTAATAACCTACAGCAGCAGCAGCAATAAAAGCAGCATCAGCAGCGTAGCAGATCTATCCCAAGACCAAACATATCAACATTGTCATATCCATTACATTCCAAACACAAATTATGGTTAACAGCTGAAATTGTTTACAGAACCTTGTTCCTTTAATAATCTCCTTTATTAAAAATGTATATTACTTTTTATAAAACGGTTAGTTCCTTTCCTTAATTCTGATTGGTCAATAGCTGTGTTTTATTCACAATAAAACACGGCTATGACCGCTTCACCCAACGGTTCTGTGTATCACTACACAACACCCTTAGCAGCCACTCTTAGCAACGTAAACTGTTTGTTCTCAATTGATATTGTTCATTGAAGCTTACTGTATTATGTAGAAGAGTACTGTGAGAAAGAGATCGAGTGAGCGAGTTTATTACCTGCATTCAGATTTAGCATTTTCCTTCAGGTCAGTCCTATGTTCATAATAAAATATCTGTTTAAATGTCTGATGTATTATCTTGTCCTTTTAACGGTTAAGGGGTTTTCTTGTGACTGACGGCGTTAGTCAAAGCATTTGTCAGTTGCGTCGTGTTCTGTGTTCACAACAATTCAGTCTTTTCAATGTAAAAGTCTTCGGTACTGACTGACACTCATAAAGACAGTCTTTGCCACCATCTAATGGCGTAATAATGTAACTTCTGTTACTGTTCACAGTCAGGGACTATTTTTTCTGGTGGAAGGAAGGCTTTTAGTGAAATTTTACTTCATGAAAGTTGCATTGATACATATTTTTGGCTTTATTACTTCATGAAAGTTGCATTGATACATATTTTTGGCTTTAATATTTGTATTGTGTGGTAACCGTTTTATAAAAGCAATAAGGTATTGCTTACATATTTACTTTTTCAACCATCCTCCCTTCTTTCATAAAGCTTCACTCCTGCACTGCCTCTCTCTTTTATTTTAAATGATGGAAAATACACACACATGCTTTATATACATCCTGCTGCCTTGGCAGGAGTTTAGACCTTCCATGACGTAATAAAGAACTAGGATTATATTGAAGGATCCCTGCACAGACATGACATAATTTATGCTCATTTATTTGAATCTGTTTGAATCCCTCACATTTAGTGTATGGTTTAATTGTTCACTCTCTTTCTTTTATAGGCTACATGGTACACAGTGCATCCTATGACGATGTCCTAAACAACAGATGGTCAACCAGACCCTCAAGTGGAACACACCTTCCTGTTGAAAACCTCAAGCCCAATTCAAGGTGCGATCCAGCATGTGACAGGACTCATGCACACAGATGCAAACATATCACATCAATCCATTCACTAATTTACATGTGTTGTATTTTTGCATGTTTGTTGTTTGTTGTGTTTTCTATAGTCCACAATGTTATGAAATTGAATACAAAGCAGTTCTGATGTAGAGGCTCACAAGAAGACAATTGGAACACGTTCTTAATGGAGATCTTGTGGGACTCCTCCTAAATCATGCTTAGTCCAACAATATGCTGGCAAGGCTTGCTGGTATACAAAGCTATAAAATCATTTCTACTTCCTTTATTGCAAATACATTTATATGAATGCGCCATTTATCTTCCCCTTGTTGGGCAACATCATCTAGGAATAGTCCAAATATTTTTTCCTAAGTCTTAACTATATATGACAAGATAACTGATCTAAGATGTAGTTGAATATGTTAAATATGTGACATGTTAAATCATGGGAGCTAGGGACTAATATATAATTAGTTGGTCTGTCATATTAAACTCGTTAATGCATCTATTCAGTTTGACATATTTGTTTAATTCTGTTCTATGTGATTCTGTATGAGTCTTTGGAGCAGATTGGAACTGATAAATCAAACCCAGATAGGAAGTTCGACGAAAATCATTTGCATTTTTTTAATGGTGAAATTTAATTATCATCTAAGCTTCTTTTTTTTAAAGATAGTAATACATTTATTCAGCAAGTGTGCATTAAATTGATCAAAAGTGACAGTAAAGACATTTGTAATTTTACCAAAGATTTCAATTTCAAATAAATGCTGTTCTTTTGAACTTTCTATTCATTAAGGAATCCTTAAAAGTCACGGCATTCCACAAAAAAGCTGCACAACTGTTTTGAACATTGATAATAATGAGAATTTTTTCATGAGCATCAGATCAGCATGTTAGAATTCACAGGAATAAATTAAAATATATTAAAATAGTAAAGAGTTATTTTAAATTGTAACTAATATTTTGCAATATTACTGTGTTTTTGATCAAATAAATCCAGCCCTGGTGAGACTTCTTTCAAAATCATTACAAAATCATACTGGCCCCAAACTTTTGAATGGTAGTGTAAATAATTTGTTGTTGTGTTGTTTGAATGAGTAGAGGACTGTTGCATAAATTTCACCATACAAATTGTCTAATCTAATAATTACGCAAAGGTGTATTATTTAGTCATCTTAAATCAAATCTTTTAAACTGACAGCCCTAATAATTATTAAATAATTAATATTTTTTCTCCTCTAGCCCACCAAAAAAACAGAAGTGTTTTTCACTCACCTCACAAAATCTAAAGAAACTGCTATTTTATGCTGTGTAAACTCATCAGAACCTGTACATATAAATAATAAATATAAAAATACATGAAAAAATTAATGAAATTCATAAATAAAAGTTAAAAAGAATAAAGTATATAAAAAATAAATACAGAAAATAAAAGATGAATCAAAAAGTAATATAAAAATAAATTCAGGATCTATCCATCCATCTATCCATCCATCCATACATCCATCATTTCTGCAGGTTTGGTCCTCCATACCTGCCAGCTTTGGCCAAGACTCAATTTCAGGCCCATTTCAATGAACTGTGTTGTGTCTTCATGTGTCTGTTTCTCGAATGCTGCTCTCACTGTAACACTGTAAACCCCTACAAACACATTTTTTGCAGCAGTAGATAAAGGAGGTGTTTATGGGCTGTCTGGACATTTCCCACAGATGTGAAGTAATTTCTGCCTACCAGACCCTTCTAAATGCTTTCTTCACCAAGCAGCATGCCTTCAGTGGTGCATTACGACACCAATGAGCTGTTCCACAGATTTCCGCAAAATTAAAACATCCGCCATTCAGAAAGTTCTGCACATCCCTTACATGTGTTTGTTTATTAAATGTATTAATACTCTCAGCGCAGATTTTGCTTCAAAATCAGCACAGAAAATGCAAAAAATCATCCACAGATTTCTTCTAGGCCTGCACTCGGGTTACTCACACATAAATAAATGCATGCAGCTGTGTGCAACACCCCAGGTTTGATTGACATTTGTTTTGTACACTTTCCCAGACAGGCAGATGCACTCTCTCCATCAATACCTTGAGAAAACACTTAAATGCAAATGCACTCATTAGAGATGTTTGGTTCATAAGTGTGGAATGTGAGGATGAAGTTGTTTTTATTGTCCCCTGGGATTCATTTAGAAGCCTCTGTTATTACAGCCTCTCAACCGAGCTCAGTGACTGACAACTTTATAATTCAGGCATGAAGTGTTGATAAGTTTTATGAATGATTTGCAATAGCTTTTAGAACTAGGTAAATAGCCCACACTGTGGACAAAAACTGCTCCTTCTTAGTCAAAGCAACAATGACAAACCACTTGGATGCCATATCGAGACTGGAGCGTTCATCAATTCCATGAAGAATTATGGTCAGAAGAACAAGGAAAAATAAGACACACATACACACGTTCTTAATAATATATGGTCAAATGGACAAGGAAAACCGCACATGGACACACACATCCTCACTGAAATATGACAGGCCCCCTCCCCACTCTCCCTCTGGCGGTCTGACTGTAATTGTCCATTTTCTCTTTATTTTGGTCAGAGTTTCCACGTGGCTGTGCTAATTTGATCCAGCAGTGCTGATTTTATGTCATTAAACGGGTCCTGAGTTAAACTAAGTGAAGCGTGAGCTTACTGAACAGCTTCTCACGGGCAGAACTGTGCTGTTAGCTCAGCCCTTTGAACTTCATCACAGTTCTCTGGTTTAATTTCTTTGCTTGTCTAATTTATACTCTGAGGTAAAGGATGTGCCAGAGTGAGGGCAGAATAAGTGCTTGTGGTCTGGTATTTGTCACAAAGAGGTTTTGTCAGATTGGAAATTCCATGTTGATGTGCTATTCTCTTGCTCACCCTCTCTGACATGCAGCCTCTTCTTGTCATTATTCCTTGTCAGCCTTTTCTTTTTGCCAGAGGCTCAGTCTTATAATTTCCTCTCATGTGCGTTTTATAGTTGCACAATTTAACTGTGTCCTTTCCTTTGCTTTTCATTTTTTTCCTATCTCTTTTCATTTGCTTTTTTTATTTTTCTCCTTCTTCCTTTTATTTTCCAATCTCTTTTTCTCTTTAACATTTTCATTTTATTTCCAGTTATCTATTTTCATTTCTATTCTTTCCTTTTAATTTTCTTTCATTTTTCCTATCCTTTTTTGTTTCCTGCATTTATCCTACCCTTTTTCTTTCCTTTCCTTTCATTTCCTTTTCTTTTATTTTTCCAATATATTTCCCTTTAATTTCCTTTCACTTTTTCTTTCATTTCCTTTTATTTTCCTACACTTTTTTTCTTTTCATTTTCTTGCCTTTTTCCTAACCTTTTCTTTTTTCTTTAAATTTTTTCTTATCCATTTTCATTTCCGTTATTTGTCCTACCCTTTCATTTCTTATTTTTCCTTTTATTTTCCTACCTTCTTCCTCTTTTTCATTTTCCTTGTTTTTCTTTCATTTACATGTTCTTTTTCTTTTATTTCCTCCTCTTTTCTTGTATTTCCTTTCATTTTCCTACACATTTTCCTTTTCTTTCTTTTAATTTCCATTTCCTTTCTTTTTCCTACAATTTTTTTCTTTTTCTTTTCATTTTCTTGCCCTTTTCCTATCCTATTTCCTGTGTCATTCGATCCTTCTGCTCTATTTGTAACATTAAGTTAGGAGTGAGTGTTCAATTGAGTTTTAGATGTACACAAGATGCTTTATAAAAAATCGACTCTTCATGACAGAAAACCATGTTTTATATATGACAGATTTTATACGCATATGTTCTCATTCTGGTTCTTAGGTATTACTTTAAAGTTCAAGCGAAGAATATCTTTGGACTGGGGCCACTCAGTGAAACTTTAACGTACGTCACAGAGTCAGGTGAGTCTTCTCTTGTCTGAACCCACATAAAGGTTGTTGAATTAAAAAATTTTGATAAATACAAATTAAATTTGTGTTTTCTTTAATCTAGATGACCCCCTGCTCATAGAGAGACCCCCAGGTAAGAGATACATCATTAAACATAATCTGAATGTTCAAAGTAACCTTTCTCTCTTCATATGCTAAAAAGAATAGCTTGTTTTGTTTTGTTTTTTATGCTGATGTGCTGGTGTCCCAACCACCAGCAAGATTACCTTGGTCAACCATCTTCATCAGAAAAGATTGTACTAATCGAGCTAGGTTATGAGTCAGCATGGCTCTGTTTGCACTAACTAGAAAAAACAGATTATTTAAGCAGGTCTTTTCATAAGAATCATTGTTCCCTTTTTCATGATATTTTACAAATGTAATGACCTAAAATTAAAAATATTTGTTATTGACATTCATTCCCTTTCTAGGTGGGGAGCCCATCTGGGTCCCATTCTCATTCAGGTATAACCCAGCCCACAGTTCTTGTAAAGGAAGTCAGTTTGTCAAGCGCACCTGGTACAAGAAATTTGTAGGTGTCGTCCTCTGCAACTCACTGCGCTATAAGATCTTCATGGGAGATGGACTCAGAGGTACTGACCTTCCTTTCTAACAACATAATACATTTAAAACTTTAATCTACTGCTTAGTGTGTCTGTAATATGAAGCGGCCTGTTTTTGGAGTGCTGGCCTAAAAGCCTTGGAAGTATCCAATCCAAACCACAGTTTCCCCCAGCTAAACACAGCTCACTGTCTGAGGTTTGGGTCCTGAGGGATACTCAAGCTATGACTGTTTTCCATTTCAGAAACATTCTACAGCATTGCTGATACATTTGGCCATGGAGAGGACCACTGCCAGTTTGTGGACTCCTATCTAGATGGAAGGACAGGACCACACAATCTCTCCCTCAACCTACCCACAGCTCAAGGTACGAAATATCTGCTCTGTAGTTTGGCTTCACTTGAAGCCTCAAATCTTCATGTCATCTCTGTGTTTACTCACTGCTGCTTAAGAGGGTGATCAATCAGCACGGTAACAAGATTCTGTTTGTGGATTTCAGGATATTATCGCTCATACAGACAAGAGCCAGTGAATTTCGGGGCCATCGGCAGGCGCACACTGCATCCTTTCGTTGGCTGGTATGAATGTGGAGTTCCAATCCCTGGAAAGTGGTAACAGGGGGAAACTCCAAGAGGACATTTCCGCAGGCAATCACATACCATGTGTTCTCTTCCTATATCTACCAGCCAATCACAGAGGTGAACTATTGCTCACCAAGGCAACCAAACATAAATCATATAGCAACTGCTTCTGATGGAAGGAATATAGTACTTTGAGTAACACTAATATTTCTACATATTCAATATCAAGCACTTTTTTTAAAATCAGTCTGTATATGAGGAAATTGCAGCATGTGTATTTGAGTTTATTAACAGTGTTTTATTTTCATGTGTTCTGTATTAGTAATTATTTCACATTCAATTCCACCTGGAATATTTATCTTACAGTAACTTCGAAGAAACACAAATTGTTGGCTTGTTAAATATCAAAGCACAAAATCAAATGACAAAATAATGTCTGAGAACAAAAATATGACATTTGCAATGATGTAACAATTTTATCTGTGAGTGATGTTTGCTGTTGTTTATATAACTTGCTGAGGTTTTATAATCTTACTTTTTTGTATTACCCTCTTTTTGAAGAAAAGTTGGCATGGAAGTATTGCCCATATTAGGGCAGATTGAAAAAAAAAACTATTTTTATTTGCTCAGGAATGGTTCAAATTTGAATAAAGGTGCTATGGAGAAAATGTAACATCTTCATCTCCTTTTGATAAATAATAAGGTGCCACAGACTTCTATTCATTACACACCAAGTCTATAATTAAAAAAAATAATAATATTAATATAATTATATTAATAATATTAATAATTAAATTTTAATGATATTGATCACAATCAGATTATTGCAAATCTCTTTTGTGACCTTCTTTAAAGACCCACACTGCTACATTTCTAGAAAAAAGTTAAAGTTATATTTTTTCGTTATATGTACAATATATTAACAGAGTACAAAAAAACAAGAATAAAAAAATCAGGGAAATATTACAGTCACCATCTTAATACGTTTTATGTATCTAGCACATTGTCAAGAAAGGTTGAATTCTTTCTGATCGAAATGTACGTGCTTGTGGTCATGCAACTGTGGTGGGCTTTCCACATAATAATAAGTGGTAATAACTGATCCTCCTTTTCTAAATCTATTTCGAATGAGGTGTTTTAGCAATAACCCTTTCTTCTGACACATTTAAAAGCCTATAAATTTCAAAATTACAAATTCCTAGAGAGTTCTTTCCTCCTACATGCCATGCAATAAATTTTATTGCACTTTATATATTTTTTTTATCATTCTTATTTATTATTCCAATCTTTTATTTAAGATAAAGACTGAATACTTTCCCATCATTAAAAATAAACAATAATTATGGGATGCCAGCTCAATGACTGGCGTCCATTCATGTATTCTGGCATTGTTAGAAATGTGCGTCATCATTTGGCATGCCTGCCATAATTAGTCTCACTTTGGCATCAGCTGGATTTAAATCAAGAGAGAAAAGGCAAGGATTCTTATCTGTGAGTACAGCAGTTCCTTATCATTAAATTAAAACCCATTGATGTTTTATTTGGCACTTGGTCACAATCCACATGTCTAAGGGATCTCTTATGTGTTTTTCCAGACTTGGGTGTTGTAATGGTTATTTTTAAAGAACAGACATGAGAAGATCCTTTATCCATTTTAAAAGTATACAACGACTGTTCTTAACTTGCCATCATTCAGTCAACAAATACTTATAGAGCTCAAATCACAAATCAATGAGAAACAGTAAAAATGTAGGGCTATATTTTCAAGAAATTCCGAATGTATCAATTCATCTTCTGTAAGAGGAACAGTCTTTACAGATAATGAGTCTGAAGTTGGCTGCCAGAGAGAGAGCAAAATGAGACCGGACAAACACATCTGCTAAAGATGTTAAAAGAGGAAGTGGGCGAGAGAGAGACTGTTTCTACAAAAGAGCATTTTGCAGAGTGGCGTGCAATGGAACAATATTTTGTGGCAAATATATTTACAAACATGGAATATGTTGTTGGATTAGAGAACATGAGGGATATTTGAGCAGGTCACCGATCTTGTCATCGCAACGACCACACAACAATTCCACATTGGAACCGCATGATCAAATATCTAAGGTTTCCAAATGTGGACAAACCCAATTTTTTTTATTAATTTTTAAAACCCAACAGTTGGGTTTGTCCATATTTGACCTAAACATGGGTTGAAACAACCCAGCATTTTTTAGAGTGTACTCCAATGACAACTTTAAACTAATCAGAAAAGACAGCACTGGTCACAAAGTTAACACTACACGTCACAAATTCCATTTCCCAAGCAGTAATGGACTCGGAGAGGCCTGCAATAGTCAATGAAACATTTGAGGTGGCTGATTGGCTGCAGATTAAAGTTGACCATGAACATGTCTGTTTGACCTATGTGCGTATTTGCGGTACTATAAGAATTTTGCTCAATAATTGCCATTAATCATATAGCAAATGTAGTGTTCGAAAAAGAAAACTGACAATAATGAAGGTCTGCTGAATGAAGTTTTACAGGGAATTAAAGCATTAAAAAAGCATTAGCCTTTAATTTAATGGAGAACTACACATCCAACTCTGTTAAACAATCCCATTAATGGCTACACACGTAGTGTTCTCTCTTTTGTTTTGGCCAGATGCTTTTGTAAACCCTAATGGCTGTAGGGAAAACCAAGGAAGTTGCCTAAGCAATTACAACTGCCTTGCAATGTGGTTTATTTCAGCTGAAGATTTACAATATGTTTGTTTATCCGTATTTTCTCTATTTATCTGTTTGGTTTTGGGATTATTGTAAAAAAAAATTTAACCAAAAATGTTAATAGCTCAGTAATTTTCATCAGATGAGACCCAGTTTTATTAGATTTATGGGTCACAATTACCTAAAATTTTATATAAAAGTATAGTTATTCAAATTGAAGTAAAGCAGGATCTAAACTGTTTTCCACATGCAATTTGTGCATCTCTTTTCAAAGTAGGTCATGCGCTACTTGGGCTGGAAAATGTTACCACTCATACTAAAAGGATTAAATCATCGAAAGAAAGTCAGGACAGAGAGAGCAAAGAAAGAGAGAGAGAGAGAGAGTGATAAACCTGTTGAAGAATTGCCATAATGCTTATAATCCACCATATAGCTGCATGTTTATCAGTTATTAATTTGAGTCACTATAATTTTGCTGAGATACACAATTAAATTTCGGCAGTTCATTAATTACTGAATTCTCTAAAATAAATGTACTGTAACACAAAAATAAAATTGCCAAGATATAAGACACAAAATGAAGGCGGTATTCTCATACCAACATCAGATATCACTCAAATTTTGTTATACGTGTATAAAATAAATGTATAAAACATACAAAGTTCTGTCATAAAACTCTAGATGGCACAGGCTGATAGGTCTTAACCCAATCCTCTTGCAATCACATAATTTTCTAGGGCACATCTGATTTGTTCCTGCTGTATCAGTAGCCAATGAACTTGCTGCTCAACCTTCAAATTCTTGGTTAGCATTTGCTATAGCAGTGCAGTGCACTTTCATAAACCCTCCACTTTCCCCAGCTCCACCTGTATAGATCTGCTACGGGTAATTCATGTACACTATATTGTACAGCAGCAGCATGTCTTACTTGCTCACAGCAGTGTGTCGTGTATGTATTGGCAGTAAAAAGTCCCATGCTTGCTCTGCAGCAGCAGCAATAACCAGCAGCAGCACACCAGACCAAACATTCCGAGAGTTGTCATGACAGAAATATAGCTGTGTTTAATAAATTTGGCATAATAATATATAATCTACATGTGTCCTGATAATCTTCTGCCTCTGTGCATTGTTTTACTCAGAGTATCTGTGCAAGATTACCAGCCTCAGCCAGTGCCAGACTACAGCAGACTGTGCTGAGGGCCCGTTTGAGTTTTATGTCCAAACTATACAATCCAGAACATGACAGAATGACTTTAGCAGTTCTTTACAGTGACAATCAATAAGGCTACTACATTATTGGGATCATGTCCTCATCATGAACTCATTGACTGCCACATAGGAGAGGGATTCTGGCTTTCTGTAAGTCTCACACTAGTCTAACCAGGACAGATAGGCTAAGTCATTTATATCTGAGCTCTGGTGTTTTTCTAGTGCCTGGAAGTTTAATATGTACCTTGTGCACTTTTAACATAGATTTACATAGACTGGGTTTCCCTGCCAAACTGGCAGAGTTTAATGTTTTAAAAGTACCACCATTCCCAGTGTGTGATTGATCATTTAAAATTAATCTCTATAATGCCATGTTTGGCACCTAATTTAGTCATGCGTAAAACCGCAGTGCTTTGTGAGCGGTACTGGCCTCTCTGTGGTGAAGGGCAAAAGGCCCACCGCTGTAAAATCGTTTAAAAGCAGTCAAAGGTTGTGCTGGTGTGCATAAAGTGTTTTGTGCACTGTTAATACACAGGAGAGTGTGTAAGGCTGTAAATTAAAGCACTGTTGCTGACACAGTTTGGCACTAGCTAGATGAACACAGAAAAGTCCATTACATCACAGGTCAAATGTGTTATAACACATAGAAAACACATATGACACCTAAAGATTTATAATACAAAGCTTTAAGCCTGATGCTTACAATATAAGAACATAAAGGTGATGGTGCACAATTCTTTATGTATTCAACCCTCATGCCTATTTTTATATTTTCAGTTTTTAGTAATTTTCTGTATTTTTAGCATTATTTCAAATGAGTTTTAATAGTTTTAGTTTTATTTAACAATAACAACACTGATTCAGTCGTAACCTTTTGAAATTGAATGATACAAAAATAAAATAATTCAGCCACAAATGGGAATGTGCTTAGAAAGGGCCCCACTGTGATGGAAAATTGATGGTCATTGAACAGAGACAAAATACACCAATCTGGAACACATTAATGCAATATCTGGTTACATATGTGGATATATCTGTTCATCAGAGCTTTTAACAGATAATGTCAGATATTTATGTGATTATATTAACATTGTTTCTCTCTTACCTTGTTTTTTGCTACCTGTATCACAAACTCCAACTATCAAAGGAAAATTACTCACAGGTTTTTCATCTCCTAAAATACCTGGGACATGATGTAATATATTTCTGGAGTTTTCTGGTGGTAACTCCCTCTTGCATTGCAGTTATTTCCCAGTTATTTTTTTCATTCCAGCAAGTAACAAACCTGCCAAAACACAGACTCACCTAACCTTCGCATGGAAAACCTGTCATAACTCACCAGAAGAGATGTAAACATACAGCAGAAAGAGCGAGGGCCCACAGCTCCTGTGTCCAGCCGGTGCTTCGAGCCAAGAAGCCCTGCCACGGAGAAGCATTATGTTCCTGGGACTCTGGAAATCACATAAATGGAGTCATATTTCAATATACATTTATATTTTATATAATATTCATATAGTGTTCTTTGGCATGAGCACATCTTGTGCAATAACCAAACAGAGTCTGAAGATTTTAGTAATTACTCTAGCAGTACAAGGACACTGATATTAAACACAGTGTTACATAATCATCCCTGCCTGTGCACATTATGGCTGCTAGACATGAGACTCATGAGGACAAAAAATGCAGCGCTCCACCCGTCTGACAGAGCACCATTTGTTATTGTGTTTGGGTGTAACCACGGACCACTCCAAGTGACAGGACTGCTGTGTGTGCAAAAGTATATATATTTTATTATTATTTCTAATATATTCGGTATCTGGTTACACTCACATTCAATATGATTCCACTTTTTCTTCTCCCAAGTTGAGGAAGTGACATCCATACAAATGGCTATTGTCTGGTGTAAGATGAATGGTCAGAAAGGGCTTTTCCAGTGTGCTTGCTGAGGGATGAATGAAGATTAACACCTGCACTGAGCAAAAGGTCTTAAGAACATCTAATGGCGGGTACTGAGGCTTTATTGTACTGTAAAACACTTTCACCTTGTCTACGAGCGATGCGTCGTGGCACGTCAAAAGCAAATAAAACCCATTATAATAGATGTCAACCCTTGATGAGTTGAGAGCATAGCGCCTAGAACTAGACCCCGCTCTTTTTCTGACGTAGCTACAATCAAAATGGACAATTCTTATTTGTTTGTTTTTTTTATCGAATTTTGCAGTATTTCTTATAAATGATTTATCCGTGCACATCATTATTTGTTTGTTTGTTTTGTTTTTTTATTCATATGCCCTCATAACCTTTAATCAAAATAACTTTCCCTCCTTCCTCTTCTCTTGTAGTCTCAGCCTCATACGTCACGCCAACAGACCGTTGGCTGAAAGTCTGATGCATATGGCACACTCAGGGGCGGATCTAGAAAATTATTTATAGGGTGGCAAAGGGGTGGCATGAGGTCTATGAGGGGTGGCAACACCAAAGCAAGCACCCATGCATAGTTTTTGGAGATTTATGGCCTGACATACACAGTTGTTCACAAACATTGCATTACCACAAAGTAGCCATTTATATACTGTTTAAAATTAAAAAATAAACAACAAGATTTCAATATCCATCATGGCACCAAGTAAAGACACTATATGAAAAACAGATTCTAAATGAGTCTGAGCTTGTGTCACTAAAGGAGATGAGCAGTTTCATTAATATTACACAGGCTACTTCGATGGTATAAATCACATGTTTTTGTGCAAGTTAAAGAGCAACAAAAAAAAATTTGAGTTTCTGTTATTAACAGAGGTGGGAATGTCTGTGTGTGTTATCCCTATCAACCACATACTCTAGCAAAACCCCAGCAACTGCATAGCAAGAGCCTAGCAACCACCTAGCAACACTTTAGCAATCACCCAGAACATCTATATTCTTGCCTAACTGACCAAAGTTTTGACGTTTTTTAAACAAGACTTTAAGTTGGCTTTATGACAAGCCAACATAAATTTGTCTTTCAAATTTTCAGTCTAGTTATTGTTTTTCTTGTTTGCTAAGAAAGTTTCATGAATTTTCTTGAATTCATGAAACAATTCAACATTTTCTCACAACTATAAACACGATCTCAAAACTATACACCAACTTGTACAAACCTCAAACTTCCAGATCAAAATAAAATGTTCTAGTCAAAAACGTATTCTTGTCTGGCAAAATCAGACTACTGCACTGTGAACACTAGTGAGATCAATTCATATAACACTGTAACAAAAACCTCATTGTGATTCAGGAATTATTTTGTAGCTCAATGTCTAAAAAATAAAAATGTCTACAAAATGTCTACAAAAAGACATTTACAGATGCAGATACAGTAAAATAAAGCAATGAACTTTTGGAGGGAATTTTTTTTCTTTTTTCATTTTACTATTATAAATTGATCTTGCAGTAGATGAAAATCATGAGAAAAATAAGAATGAACTTGGCATGCCACACAATACATACTGTCAATTACAGTACAGTAAATTCAGCATCCTCTGCACATTTGGCTAAATTTAATTACAGTATACAGTACTGTAGCAGTGTATTGGCCTTCTGACACTAGACTATAGGCAGTCATTTCTCAGTTCTGCAAAAATACAGTACACATAACACATGGCTACAAAAACGTGACAATCACAAGTTTGAGGGTGTACAACATGTGCTCCAGTTTACTGTACATAGAACAGTGACAGAGACGTGTTTTCTTGCCATTATTTTGCATTACGCTGACTTTTTTAGGTCATCGCTTTGAAGTACTGCTGCTGAAAAGCAGTAGCCTACTTGAAACACTGCTTACATTTATATTTTATTCTGTGATAATTTTGGGGTGGCAGATGGGGTGGCAAAGCTTTTTCTTAGGGTGGCAGTTGCCACCCCGTGCCACCCCGGTAGATCCGCCCCTGGGCACACTTATCTGGAAACACTGTCAGGATTTTCGCAGTCATCGGCTGCGTCCGAAAACTGGAAAATGCTGCCTTCAGAGGACACATTTCAAGGTAGGAAGGCATCAAGGCACGTCTGAATCCAATGTTAGCTTCACTTCCTGTTTCCTGAGATACCTTCATCTGATCGATTTTTCAAGGCAGCATAGATATCCTTTGCTGCCTTTGATATCCCACAATCCTGTGCTTTCCATTCTGTGACAGTTGAGCTAGAAAAATAAAGATGGTGTCCGAAAGTTGCGTTTGCTGGCCAGTTTGTGAGTAAATGTACATTTTAGACCAACATTTTCCACTTTTGATGTCATTTCTAGCGAGAAATTACTACTGTAGTAATTAAATATTTGTTTAGTTCTCACCAAAGATCGCACTATATTGCTGTAGATCATTAAACTCATAAGCTGCCTCAGAAGTCTGTCCAAAATCCATTTCTTGAAGTGCCTTCATGCACAAACGTTGACTTACAAGTCATAAGTGATAAGGCAGCGAGGCAGCTACCTAGATGTTTTCGGACGCAGCCGACTGGTTGGTTGAATTCTGCAAGATGTCCATGAGAGGTGTGTGTAATGTTCTTTAATGGCCCGCATAGAAAAAAATGCTGAAACGCCAAACGCCCTCGAGGAAGAAGAAATCCATCATGTTTACAACTGTGATGATGAGCGCTTACCAGGATCAACTAAACCCTGGATTTTCAGAAGTATGTGACGTTCGCGGCTTCTTTGTTACGGTAAACTTGCACATCGTTCTTAAATGAGTCATTTATTAGATACAGCCTAATAATTGTTATTGTAGGGACATTGACTTTACATTTCACGCACCTAAACATAACATGGAACAAAACGAACTGTGATTGGTGGCGTTAGCCTACATGTCAGTCAAACGTCCTCTTGGGCAGTCCTTGGCCAATGAAAGCTGCGATACAGTCCAGACCTTCTGCCGTCAGTCTGAAGGTCTGGCTACGTGAGAGTACGGCCCTGTCCCAAATGGCACCCTAAACCCTCACGGTCTTCCTCTGAGTCTGCACTTTCATGACGTAATGCCACTTTGACTGCCGGGTAAAGTCCTCTGCGTAGCTCACAGTCTTGCGGGCTCAGCAAAAGTGCGCATTGAGGGCGCATAGCAGCCGCAAATGGGGTGCTCACAAGCACCCTTCTTTAAACTTAAATGACAAATGGGACACACTACGTTCTTGTGGACTTAACGTACATTGTAAGTCCACAAGCCCGAAAGTGCACATGAAGTGTGCCATTTGGGACAAGGCCTACTTCTCTGATGACTCGTTTACAGGCATGAGGGCGGGACAACTCACATGAGATCACAGCAATAGCAGATGACAACAATCTAACGATCCAATCAATTCCCAATGAACAAAATCAAGTCCCATCCTACATTTTCTTGTTCATGAAGCCATTTCACTCGTATATCTACGTCACAATAGGATGAAAAAAAAGACTATCACAGCTCGTTTATGGTTGCAAATGAATTAAAATAGTATGATAAAAATTTACAGTTTGCGACGTCAAGTAGCATAACGGACTGATTCTGCACAGTTAAAATAACTGTAAGCTGCTGAAACCTGAAGCCTCACACATTGAAATAACTGTGCACTCTCATACATTAAAAATAAGGTGGATAAGTATTAGTGTCCACACACATCAACGTTCCATAATGTTCTGTTTGTTGTAAGCTTGCACTGTTTACGTTCTGTGACACTAATGCTGCGTTCCAGGCAGGTTTTTGAGCCCGTAAGTCACGACTTCAAATCACGACTCACGACTTTGTAGCATTCCAGGCAAGTCAAGCCAAACTGCCTGAGTATAAACAAACCAACATGGCGGACCGAACGGGGCTTATGCTCATTAACAATTATTTCTATCGCCAAAGGTGCTTACTCCTTGCTTATTTGAGGGAAACGGAGGAGGAAAACGGCGCATAAGGCAAGAGAAGCTGTTATACCTTGTATTTTACGTTATTTTACCGTGCACTTGCATAAACACCGCATCCGTAGGGGCTGCCATTGTTGTTTTGCGGGCTATGTGACGTCAGAACCCGTAACTGGGAGTACATCGATCTAGTACGAGTTCACGGGTGGGAAGTCACGGGTTTGACTGCTGTTCCAGTGCACTTTCACGGGTAGAGGGTTGGAAAAACACAGGTTACGGGTTGCCTGGAACGCGGCATAACTCTAACATGCTTTAAAATCAAAATTTTGTAAACACATCACACAAGTACACCAACATAGACATAAGAGCAAAGTCCCTTTAAGCCAAGTCATTTCACTAGGCAGACATCTTTGAAACTCCTCTCGGGCAGCTCCTATCCCTTCGAATGGCGAAACATCAAGTTCTCAAAAGCTGTTCACCAAGCTTACAATTAAATTTCATATTTTAAATCACCAATGAAATGTGACAATTGTCTCAATAAATTAGTTTATAAATGCTCAAATCATGACAATATCTGCATTTTTCAGGCTGGACCAGCCAAAACACTGACTATTTCTATAGCAACTGGAGCTTCTAAGGGCAGCTGTAGTGATTCATGATTTTACCAATAGGCGATTGGCTCTTTTATTTAGAAGGCAGAACTTATTCCTTCATATTGTGTGTTGCACTATCTCCCATTCATAGTAATATGAGTGCACCGTCTTTGTAAATCTAAAGTCTTTGCGTGAGAGCTAACTTAGGTAGCATTATACAGTAGTCAACATTTGAAGTGGATCAAAACTTGTCCTTGTTTCATCAAAGTTGTCCTAAAACCTCCTTCTTAGGACAACTTATCTCTTAGGACAACTTTGCTGAACTTTTTTGATCAACTTCAAATGTTGACTACTGTATTTTGGGGAAATTAGGAATTGAAGTCTGATTGATTTTTATATATATATATATAATATATATATATTATTTTTCATAGAAAGCACCATATATTTTTTTGGGAAAAACAGAAACAAACACATGTTCAGACACAAGCAAAAGTACTGGCTTGTAATCATTCTCTGGGCAGCTCGTTTGTCGTCTCTGGGGAATCCCTTTCCTCCCGCTCCACTTGTTCTTTCCTTTGATCATAAGATCCAAAGCTCAGTTTTACATCTCCTTAACAACAGCTATAAATCAATCGACTGACACAGTCACACTAACAAAATCATTCACATTCCTTATACCCTGAGAGTTTGACTATGCACTGAACTCTGGTTCCCCTCAAAAAAAAACAAAAAAAGTGTCCAGTTGATTTTTATCAAATAAATTTGCTGGTTTCATTGTATCCTTTTACAATTTTAACATGTGGGAGCTTGATCACTAGATATAAATGAATATACGTATAATATAGGTTAACGGTGGGGTAGTGTCATTTTAGTATCATTTACATTTTATAGATTTAAAGTATCTTGTATTAGCTTAATTTGTTAGCATTATTTTAATTTCTTGTTTTTTTGTTTTGCCTCATTCATATTGTATTTCACCATATACAACTATTTTAATGTCTCTATGTTTTTCCCCTTTGGAGTTGGCAGTGGATTGATGGATTAAAAAAACAGGATCTCACATCCAATTACACAACTTTTGAATATCTTTTGACTTCAATACAGGATTGTTCACTTTCTTATGACATCAACCTAAACTTCTGCCAAAATAATCAGTTTTCTTTACCACTGTATCTGAGTTTGCGTGTCAAGTGAACTGGCAGACATTTTCAGATCAAGTCATGTTTATTATTTTTGGATGAAATACGATTAGTCATTTGGTCCCCAAAAAGCAAATCAACAGACTGATATTAATATTGCTCTTACACTGTAACAAATGAAGCTCTAATATTTATGGCAGCTTGACAAGCCTTCTCGAGTCGAGAGTGTGTGAGTTTGATCAAGTCTCTTTTATTCCTCAGTTTCATTTGTATACACATCCCAAAATCGCTGCGTTTCCATGGCAGCATCATCAAGAGGTAAACACTTAGAGAAAGATGAAGTCACACTTTTAAAACCATGTCAAAGCAGTGTGGTGGCAGCGCCTCCTGTTAGTGTTTAAGAACCATCAGAGAACACTCAGAGTGCTTAAAAAATAAAAACAAACATGCCCATGGTGCCTGTTCTTCATGAAGGAGCATCCTTCTGTAGTAATAAATAACCTTTCTTCCTGAAACACATGTGTCTTTGTGCTGCAGGAATGGATAAGTTGTCATTTCAGCAGAAGTAATTAATTGATTTGTCTCAGAGGAAATGTGAGTAATATGGTAATGTGACTTTCTCACCCTTTGCTGCATGTGATTTTTAAGATTCTAATACTTAAGTCAATGAAGTATTCAAATTCACGAAGTAGGCCTACATTAAAAGTTCTTACCTTTTAATTAACAGACAAAATAGATATATATACTTGAGTTAACGTACAGATACCCTTCTGAAATATCATTTGAGTAAAAGTATAGGCCTATACACTCTTTTGAATCATCTCTAAATAAAGATTTGTTTATAAATCAGACATCTTTATCGCATTCCTTGATTTTTTCACTTGAATAAAACAATGACGGCATGTTTTCTTTTACTTCAATCCATTTCATAACATTTCAAAACATACATTTTGACTTTTTACCTCACTACATTTTACACTGGGATCAGTCATGGCATAATGGCTAGAGAGTCAGACTGGTAACCAGAAGGTTGTAGGTTCAATTCTCAACACTGGCAGGAAATGACTGAGGTGCCCTTGAGCAAGGCACCTAACCCCCGATTGCTCCCCAGGTGACACAGCAAAAATGGCTGCCCACTGCTCCGGGTGTGTGTGTGTGTGTGTGTGTGTTCACTACTCACGTGTGTGCACTAACTTAGATGGTTTATGCAGAGGACAAATTCCGAGTATGGGTTACCATACTTGGCTGGCACTTTCACTTTTCACTTTCATATAGTTACTTGTTAATTTGAAGTGAAGAAGTCGAGACCTGCTCAAAGACGTGATGATGTCCGATTCGTGAATGAATCATGCCTTTGAGATGATTTTTTTCAATGAACCGGTTGATCCATTTCACAAATGGCATTGAATGATTTATTTCAGAACTTGACCATTCTGATTGCAGCAGTTAACGACTCACTGATTCAAAGATTCAGTCTGAACAAGTCTCAAGTCTCACTGAATTGGTCGTGTCCGACTTAAATGGCCTTGTACTTAAATTACTTTTGTTGCTTATAGCACACATTAAAATTAAGTACACTGTACACCACGTTTCATTAGCACATGCATTACCCACAATTCTGACACAATAAAATAATTTTGTTCTGAATTTGATTAGTGTGGAAAATGATTGCCACATGGAGAGAGATTTGTAAAGAGCAATTCACTCTGACAATGACTTCTCATTGCTTAACCGTGACATATAGGAATAACTATACATTCTTTTAGAAGAAATTGCTTACACCTGAGATGGATTCTTAAATCCCACACCAAATTCCAATTTTTTTTCTCGCATTTTCGCACATCAAGGAAACGTTTTACTGTTTGGAACCCAAAACAGATTAGCCCCATTTAACTCTTATATATAAAAAGAAAACAACTTTCTTAATCAACAGCTAATTTAAAGTCAGAAAAAACAATCATGGTACAAATATGCTGCAATTTTTTTTTCTTTTTTTCTTTTTAATGGTCTCCCCTCTGGCTTTAATCAGCCAGGTCAGATCAGCTTTGCTCTTTTTTAATGCATCTATTAAGTCTCAATATAATGGAATGACAGGCAGTTGTAGAACACAGAACTCCTCTGGTTCCTCGGATGGCGTTATGGAAAAATCCACAGGTCCCCTCAAACTCCTTACGCCTTCTCTTCTGTCTGAAAAATGAAACACATGAGGGGCTGATGGTGGGCCTGGCCATGGCTCAAACACACCGCAGGTGGAATATCTATGTTATTGTGCAAGAATTCACACCATGCTCCAAAGTTGCTCTTCATTCCTGACTTGATGTTTGCAGTGGTGAAACTCTAGAGTGCAACGAACAGTGTAACAAATACAGGAGTGTTCACATTGCATTTCATGCTGATGTGAACTCATTCAAACTGGTCTGAAGTGCAGAGTGAGAGGGAGTATTCGCTGTGATGAATGACAATGAATTTCCCTTCTTCATGTTTGTCTGAATTACTGACATTAGAGCAAATACTTGAATACAAGCACTGATAAAGTCTGACCTTCTCTCATAGGAGAAAGGTTTTTGTCTTATTTTAGGTAACTATAGTGAAGCACTGCAGATGTTCTTTTTAAATGGGTCAATGATGTGACGGGTCATTTTTTTGTCCAAATGCCTTAATAATAATAATAAAAAACAAAGATATGACATCCAAAGTATGTAAGGTAGTACAAATAGATCTCTTTTATTATATCCAAAAGGTTTTAATTATATTTTGCTACATATGAAAACGTTTTTTAAAGATTTTGAAGTGTCTAGAAGTCATTCGGTTTAACCGTCCAAAGGCCAATACAGCCACTTCATTTGTGATTAAAATATCTTAAAATGTAATAAAGGTATATATATTTTTTTATTCTGGCATGGTTTTAAAACATCATATATCAACATAGTATGAAATGGTATTAAAATTATGTGTATAAGTCGTTGCTTTATTATGAGAAAGAATGTCAGGAAAAATGAATTTCATTGATGTCATTCGGAGTAACCAATATAAAGGGACCAATTTGGATCAAGTCATGTGGTCAGTATCATGTGACAGTATGTGACATCATTCAGACACCTGCAAAGGATCACATGGTCTTGAAGCAAAGTAACAAACTCTCTCTTAACTTTTTGAAAAATTCATGTTTTCACTTGCTCATACGGATGTCCCAAAATATCAGGTCATTTGGTACATCCGCTATAAACCATGGAAAATGTTGTAATATTTTAAAAACTTGTGCTACATATAAAATGTTTGATTGTCCTTTTGCTAGCTAGTTGGCAAGCTAACTACCTAGCTAGCTAGATATCAGCCTGTTAGCATTGTTTAAAAATATCGTCATTCTGTAAAGCTGAAATTTTGGTTAAACCGAATGACTTTTTTGGTGACAATTTTGTCCATCTTGTAATATATGACAAAAGCAGTGTTAATTGATTATAAAAATCACAATCTCATTGTTAACACTTAATAAAACTTCAAAATTAATTATATCTCCATTATATATTTTTGACACTTTTAAAAACCTTATTCGTCAATGAACCAAATAATGATTGTTTTTTTTTATTTATTTTTTTTATCTAAAATTAAGATTTAAGAATTAAGAAATAACAAAAGAACATCTGTTGGTGTGAAACAATGGATGCTAAAGTTTCTGTAAAGATTGATAATTGGTTTGACCAATATTTACAACTTTTTTTTTTACATGGTTCTTTAAAAATCATCATTATTATTATATTTATTTTAGTAATTATTATTATTATGCTATAATATTTGTTTACAATAATAATAATTGTTATAATTATTTTATTTTAAGTAATCATAATGCATTTATAATGCAAATAACATAATTTTTCATTATTGTTGTGATTCTGCATTTCAGTTATTGGAAAAAAAAATCTGTATTAATTTTGGTCATAAAAAAGACAATCAGTCAATTTATACTTTCAACACCAACAGATTTTTTTGATTTTGTGGTACATCTGCCATATGACACCAAAAATATTTAGTTCAGAGTATCCATAATTAAGTGAGTCATTCTAGGAGAACTGAGAGACTCAAATCGGATAACATTGTCTCCCTCATTCTTGCATCATCTAATGATAAAACCATTCTCCTCTTGAGATACACCAGTTCAATGTTACCTCTAATACTGCTCAGATGGACAGCATAGAGAAAACAGATGCAGTGGAGGAGAAGGGGAAAAAAGACAGAGAAAACATCTGGACAGACAGACAATTGTGTAGCAGAGACATTCATCTTATCCGCATCCTTGCATGGTCGTCAGACTTGAATTATATTTTAATGCTTTCCATTGAGATGTGTTCCTGTGCCAGAATTATTAAGACAAACATTGTGGTCAACTACATAGAGCAGCATTGCGA
Source organism: Anabarilius grahami (assembly GCA_003731715.1). Classification (NCBI taxonomy): domain Eukaryota; kingdom Metazoa; phylum Chordata; class Actinopteri; order Cypriniformes; family Xenocyprididae; genus Anabarilius; species Anabarilius grahami. Next base: position 3,433,084 of record RJVU01072567.1, on the reverse strand, counting down.
GAAGAATGGTGGAGGGGCAAAGAGACGAGCAGGCAGGAGAAATGCTGAAACTCATAAAACATATTTGGGCAAGACTGGGATTAATAAACTCAGTAGGTGCAATGGTAGCACAAGACACTGCTGCATCTGTAGGCAAGTTTAAAAAAAAAAAAAAAAATTGCACAATTTATCTGTACAATACAATATCCAAAAATATATACGGATGAATAGAAAAAGTTTTTTCTTCTTCCGTCTCTTGGCTGTGGTGCAGTGTCATTAAATTTGCTAAATTCCATACAGAAATAACATCTTGAAAACTCATTAAGTGTCAGTCAAGTCATAGGCTACATGGAAAAATATAAAAGTTGCTCTCATTCACTTAGCCCCACGGCAACAGGATTTCCAAAGTAATATAAAGCATAATGGCTTATTAATACCTTGCATTAAATAATATCCTGAACTGAATCTAAAGAGCGCAGTGTGACGGAACAGGTCTCTCTCTGAACATGCCAACACCTCCCAAATTAACAGTCAAAAAAAGAGAAAGTCGGGAGAGTTCACTCTGCTTTTCTTGCCTCTACCAACAGCCCTTCCCCACCTGCTCAGCTCACCAGCTGCCCTCAAAAACAAAACATTTCATTCTCCATTTGTCACTGTGTTAATCTGTGCTAATAATTACTTTTAATTAAAGAGTAATCACAATAATTGTAAACATCTCAGTAACCACCCGAGATTTAAACAGCTGTTAGAAATTAAGTCTGACAATTTAAGCCCCATTGTGCCACAAACTAAGCATGTTCCAGAACTCTTTGGGAGTTTAGTCATATTTTCTCCCTTCATTATATAATCATTGCAGCATGGATTTTAGCACTTTATCATTTTAGGCACATTACAGTAACATCATCAAGAAAGTTTAATTGCAAAATCTTTTCCCCTTGACTAGTCCCAGAGCAGAACTACGGGTGTGGGACCATGCATCAACCTCCAAACAGAACTGGAAAATTACAAAGGTCATTTTGCAACCACATTTTGTAATATCAGAAACTAAGAAATGTCGACAACATAATTAAATCACACTATTATACAATATAAAGTTAATTAAGCAATTTATGACACACTCATAAAGACATATAAGTAACTTGTTTCATTCCTGAATGAATCAAATGAGCAATTGAGTCAATAACTCACTCATGAAGAGATTCAATGATTGATTCAATGACTCACTAAAAAGTGTCTAGCCTTTATCATTACTTGGGCTGTAATAACTACTCTATACCATAACTACTCTATACTGTTATGGATATAGACCTATAAATCGTCTTTACATTTTCGAGATTTATTTCCTTCAGTGGATTGTATGTAAATATTCACCTCATCCAATGCATTTTCTTAGTTTTCTTTTATAATAATAATAATATAAACCTATTCCAATAAGTACTATTTAAGTACTAAGTACAATTTAAATGCATGTGAGAAACGGCTGCAAATGATTCAGAGCGGGAGTGAACTTTCAAACTGATGATCTTTCAAAATTCAAACAATCACGAACAATTTCAAACCCCTCTGACCGATTAATATGGTGGCTTAGAGAGCTCAACACGCTGTAACTGAAGAAGCATGCAAAAAACATCTTAACCCCAACAAGTGACGAACCTGGCTGGGACATGTTTATTGTTCAATGTCTGTATTTTGTTGCGTTGTGAGACGGTGAACACTAAGCATCTCCTACAGGGTTGCCAGGTTTTCACAACAAAACCCGCCCAACTCGCATTCCAGGGGGTAAAATCAGCGTTTTTGGCAGGGTTCCCCTGGTAAAAATTTGCATTCCAGGGACTAAATATGTTATTTGGGGTCACTTCAACCCACGGACATGAAAACAACCTGTGGCAACAGTGTAAAAGTAGCCGGCTTTGCAACACTGATGTCCCAGCCAGGTTTGTCAATTGTTGGGGTCCCCTTGAAACATTTCCATTGTGGTCTGTGCTATTTGCAGCATGTTTCTGTATTCGGTTGCAGTGTATTTGCAGCACATGTTTTGTCAAACTGATGAAGATGTTTTCCTAATTTGCTGGTGTTTTTTCTATTTGCATGAGTTTTCTTCAGTTACAGCGCGTTGACCTCTCTCGGCCACCATAGGGATTAGATTAAAAGGCTAATTAATTTGTGAATCTGATATTGCTACTTCTGATTCTAAACAGCTGATAGTAAATACATGAAATGATTGCTGAAATATTATCAAGGAAACCGATTCTCGGGTCCATATATTGTAATCTCCACAGTCAAATAAGGATTTATCACTAGTAACTTACTGTGGCTCGTGCCCCAGTAAAAGACTCTAGCATTTAGAAAAAATCTAAATACAGAGATAGTATGTTAAGAGCAAATTTTAGTTCATATTTCATGGTGTCTCAAAATAGCACAGCTGAGTACACATACAGTAGATGTTCTTAAGATTATCTTAATTAGTACTAAAGAAGATTTTTTAGTATATTAAGTACAAAATGAGTGTGCAAAAATAGGGCGCTTAAAGTACATTATAGTACTTTTTTTCACCTGGGAGTGTTTTGAACAAATTGGTTGAATAAAAGAGGTAATGACTCACTTTTGTGAGAGACTTCCGATTTATTAGCCACTATAGAGTGGTGCAGGTATGACGTATGTCATGTTTTTGACCTGCCTGGATTGACACCATTATATGCGAAGTGAACTGAGCTGGACGATGACATCACTGTTTTCTCCAGAGCTGCTGTATAGATAAATGAACTAAATTAATAAGTAATGATTTTTACAATGGAATGAATCAATACTGAACTGCTTTCACTAGAATAAAACATGAAAGTGTCTTGAGCTTGTGTTCACCACAGACCTTCTTTCAGCCATTTAACCAAAAACCCATTAAAAAAAACATTGTTCCTCTGTGCCATTATCGTTATAGTTGTGGTGTTGACTCTGCTATTCTTTTAAATTTAATACAAATATTATGTAAGCCCAAATTAAACTGTACAACACATGGCTGTTGGTTAATAAGAAAGGTGTTCCTCATATATCAGAACATCCGATCATGCTGGTCCTGTGATGAATTGGCCACCTGTCCAGGGTGTCTCCCTGCCTTTGGCTTGAAATATGCTGGGATAGGCTCCAACACTCCCCAGTGACCCTAAACAGAATAAGAGTGGATAGAAGATGATTGGATGCTGGATGGACAGAAGGTAGTGCTGCTATGATCAAAGCGTGGCCTAATCTCAGTACTGACGTATTTAGAGGGACTGCACAACATAAGTGAGATGCTTAGGCCACCCTCTGAATAACTTCAATACTTCCTGGATTACTGTCAAGTCTGTGTAGAATGACCTTTCAAAATTCTTTAAGAAGGAAATTCTATCAGTTCTTTAAAAGATGAAAGAAATGGAAAATTACATGTATGCAGTGCTCTAGGTCCTAATTCATGAAGGTTCAATGCAGTTTACCTCATTCTGGTGCTGAAAAATCACATTTTATTTTTAGTATGGAGTGTTGGAATGAAAATGGGAACATCATAGGATTTTCCTTAATTGGCTTATTAATTGTAATATGACTTTGATTAGCCAACTTGAATTTCATGGTTCACTAAATGCAAATATATTTTTCATCTTAAAGGAGACCTATAATGCCCTTTTTACAAGATGTAATATAAGTCTCTTGTGTCCCCAGAATGTGTCAAAATAACCCACAGATCATTTATTATAGCTTGTCAAATTTGCCCCTATTTGGGTTTGAGCAAAAACACAATGCTTTTGTGTGTCCCTTTAAATGCAAATAAGCTGCTGCTCCAGGCCCAGGGCGGAGCTTTAATAGCTTGTGCTTCGGGTGCTCAACAACAAAGCCGGAGAATCTCATGCAGCCAAAATAACAATTGTCAGTAACAGTGTGTAACAGCCACCTAAATTATGTTGAATACTGTTCATGACGTTAATGTTGATGTGCCTTTAAGATAACTTCTTCTATGGTGTACGTTGTAGTGTGCACGCTGTTCTCATGTGAGTGTGCAGAGTTGAGAGAGAATGCTCGTGTGACGAGAGAGATGACTGCTCTACTGCTGAGTGATGTTCCAGGGTAATAATGTTACTTTTCCACTTTGATTCGTAGCGTTTATCAGAGTGCTTTCTTTCCTTGTTTTCCCCACTCTTTTACATGTATGTGAAGAGTGTGCTTATTGTGCAAACAATCTATAAAGACTCATGGGACTACCAGTTCATTTGCCTCGGGTTTTTCTTCTCGCCTCCTGTTTTCTATTTTTCATCTGGGCAGACTTCAAACCCTCTGGTAGACGTTACAAGTGTTCCGCCTTGCATAGTTCAAACCGGAGTCGGACACTGATGGAGAGACTCAGGAAAAAGTTACAACTATAGAATGCATCTGGACATTTCTGAATGGTTAGTGGATAAATGTGGCGAGCAGGGCGGGCGAGAGCCGTGAGGGAGCGGCGCGAGGCCGGTGACGCGAGTGTTAATGATCGTCACCTGTGAGGCGCACCGGCCTCGAGTCCCTCACGGCTCTCGCCCGCCCTGCTCGCCACAATAAATTTATGTAGTTGCTGTGGAGTTGATTCAACTCATCGACTAGCATCTGCCGTCATGTTAATCTTTTGTGCAAATCCAGGATTGAATTGACCCTCGTTTGTGAAGCAGTCCAGTGTAAAATGACGGCATGACAACAACACACTACTACAACAACTCTTCCTCTTCTCTAAAGCAGCCCAACATGGCCTCACCCCCTTTGTTGCATGTTCTCGGGGGTGGGGTTTATGTAAATTTTAGGGTTAGTGATGTCACTAACCTGGGAAGAAGCTTGTTGTAGTCCCTACCAGCCATTTGTTGTAATCCTTAAACAGAGAATTATTTAAAAGAAAATATCTCCCTTTGCATTGAACTTTGAGCGTCATAATTTTGCAGACGTTGTTTATGCTCTAACAGCAACATTACACACTAACTAAAGTTAAAAAAGTGAAATCATAATCAACCACCCCTTTAATATTTTTCCATCTCAAAGGTTTTGTGAGAAAATGCAAAATTTCTCAGGGGAATGCTTTTATGAGACAACACAAAAGAACTGAAATATTATTTCTCTTCCTATAACTATTTTTTCCCCCCATAACCCTCTCCTCTTAGGGGTTCCATAATAATTCTATAACAGCACCACATAATTTGAGGGAATTTTGGAGATAATTTTCCCATATGATATAGTTTGTTCAGACAACTCTGTTAAATGACCATGATTTTAATAGTAAAAGACTGTAAAAATGCTGCGGTGAAAAACTATTAATTGGTTTACAGAAAGTTTCCGTACTATATACGGTATTACTTACTTATCCAGAGTGAGAAAAAGGGCAAAGAAGATCACTCTGGACCCCTCACATCCAGCACACTCCCTCTTTGAACTGTTGCCATCTGGTCGACGCTACAGAGCCCTGAGCACCAGAACGACCAGACACAGGAACAGTTTCTTCCCTCAGGCAATCCATCTCATGAACACTTGACAAACATGGAACACACAACACTATTACACATTATTTACTTAAAACACTTACTTATACTTCAAATTTGCACACATAACTGTACATACAATTGTCTATATTATATATTGTTTTTTGCTTTTTTTTGCACTTTGTCTATCTTGTAAATTTGTATATTATTATTTTATTATTTTTATTATGTGTCGTGTCTTGTCGCTGTCACTCTGTTGCACTGTGGAGCTTCTGTCACTAAAACAAATTCCTAGTATGTGTAAACATACCTGGCAATAAAGCTCTTTCTGATTCTGATTCTGATTCTGATAACTGTAATAGATCTAGCGGTACATTTAATGTAATTTTACGGTAAAATACCGTTAAATTCATAGTTTTTGGAAGTGAAAAATAACAATTCATTGTAAAATTTACAGTGAAAAACCGTAAATTGACATTCCCACAATTCCCTGCGTGACACTTCACATTTCATATATTTTCGTTGAAATAACTCTGTTTCTTCTTAGTTTTTCTCATTTTTTTCTAATCAGTTATGTAGATTAGGGTTTTATGCTACATCTAATGTTGTTAAATTAATGTTTATTGCATTTTTTAAATTTCATGCATGTTACCATGATGGTGTTTAGTGTGTGTGTGAATTAAACTGTGTGCACCTTCTATATGTTAGTGATGTCCTTCTCAGCTTGTGGAAAACCTGCTTGAGAGTCACATGATGAATCAAAGTTCAACACATCACCACTGTGTTTGGTGACTGTCAGTTTATTATAAAGGTACAAAACAGATATTAGTACTTCATTAGGTTGGTAAATTAACATATCAGTTAATGAAATACGTTATTTTACCGTAAATTTAACAGATTTTTTTTTACGGTAAAGTTCTGGCAACCACAGCTGCCGGTTTTTTACCATACATTTTACTGAGATTTTTTTTACAGTGTGTAGTTGGTTTGACATGTTTTTATAAAGATTCAGTTTCCAAAGTGTCTGTGACTCAAAAAGCCCTGTATGCTGAATAAATTATTTTCTTACATTGTAGCTTCATGGCCACTATACAGCAGCACAATTTCACACCATCATTAACAGGTTTTTGTAGGTTAAAGGCCTCATTTGTCCTTATTCAATCGTAACCCATCTGGAAGCAGGAAATAGGGCTGAAGATGACTCTCAGACCATATTACTGTTTTCCATTGCTCAGGGCTCCATTGCGCACTGCTTTGTTTCCATATAGCTCAAGGGTTTTTGCTTGACATTATGCATTTAGTTCAAGTACTTTCCAGACCTGCCATAAATTCCAGTTTTTGTTGAGACTGATTCAGCATTGTTAAGAATGTTCCCTTTGACTTGTTTCCTAATTTTGCTGTTTTTGTAATCAGTGCCCAACCAATTCTTTGACCCATTTTGCTCTAGTCTAGCAGTATGTGTTTTAAAAGCGGTCAATCACTAATCTGCATCTAACCTTATTGTTCATCTTTTTTTCAATGAAGAGTGGGCTGAATGAAAGGAGAAATGAATAAACAATCAACGATACCAAAAGAGACAAATATTTCTCTGAAAGGTTAGTTGAGTACTTTCTCCTGGAGTCTCCCGGCTATGGAGGTTTGGAGCATCTGTTTCTGTCTAAAGATCTGCTGATGGAAAAATCCCTGGCAGGGAGAAAGAATCTTTTACAAACAAGCAAACATAAAAGTGAACTTGCAAACATATTCTGTCAACTGTACACACACAGTTAAAAGAGATGAGAAACAAAAGCTTTAATGCTGAACTCAGAAATAGATTTTGATATTCTCATTGTGTGGCAGACATACAGCACTTTGCACAATACTTCTGGCACTAATTTTTGTCAGAACTTGCTTAAAGGGAGGCCAAGTGGTGTTAAAAGGTTAAAGCAATTCTAGTCTGCCCTCTGAGCCCATAAAACAAACCTGCTCTTTAACCTCTGATTCTCTGTCAGCTCTTTTGAACTGAGCCTCAAGCTCTTCAGACCTCAGGCCAGATCTGTATTTATCAATTAACAACAAGGACATGATATGAAAACCACTCAATTCATATGGATTAGTTTAGTCCAATTGCTTTTTATGATGAACAGATTGAATTTAGGCTTTTACTCACATAAAAACATTGATCAGCGAACATAAGCAGAAGCTCAACCAAACCTGAATGACGTGAGAGACAACAAACCTCTTCCGGAAGCTCAAACATGCTGCGTAACACGAGAATGAACCTCATTGGTTATGCAACACGTTTGAGCTTCTGGAAGAGGTTTGTTCTAGCACATCAATCAGGTTCGGTTGAGCTTCTGCTTATGTTCGCTGATCACTGTTTTTATGTGAGTCAAAGCCTAAATTCAATCTATTCATCATAAAAAACAATTGAGACTCTTCAGAAAATTTGGACTAAACCACTCAATTCATATGGATGGGTTTTCTGATATCTTTAAGAACTTTTTGAAGCATCAAAGTGGTAGTTATGTCTATGGAGGGACAGAAATCTCTCAGATTTCATCAAAAAGATCTTTATTTGCATTCCAAAGATGAATGAAAGTCTTATGGGTGTGGAACGACATGAGAGTGAGTAATTAATGACAGAGTTTTCATTTTTTTGGGTGAACTAACCCTTTAATGGAAGGGTTGTACAGTTGTTATCGGAGGATAGAGTGATGTTTGGCCATTAATAACTGGGACAAAATGAGGGTGGGGGAAGTGTTGTTTTCTAAGATAGATCAACTCAAACATCTCAGCCAGATGTGTGGAGTGATGGATGGATACTGAAGCCATGACCTTTCTGTGGAAAAAAGACATTGATTAAGAGACAAGTGTTCATTCTGACCTGGACGGTGAATTCTTTCCATTTGTTGTGTCTGTTGTCTTTCCATTGGCTCTTTTAAGCTCCTTGTGCAAACAGAGGGATATTTAGAACTGTCTGATGACAAGAATTAGCAAGTGTGCTTCGCCTGGGTATAGTACATCACGTCCTGAGTGGAGCTTTCTGTCAGACATGCAGAGTCTCCTCAGACATATTCCAGAGCCTCAGTGTCTTTCTGACAACAGGCATTTTTTTTTAAGTATTGTAACCTTCAGTAATTCTTCACTTCATGACGCGATCATTTTTTCCATAAAAAGGAAAAGAATTAGTACATCTGCAGAAAAACTGGCCCAGATTTCCCATGTACCTTGAAGAAAAATGGAATCATGCAATCATGCTAGATGTAGCTAAATGTAGAAACAGGTAATCATATATATGGAATATTAATTCATACACAATAAATTAATTAATATTCCATATATCATTTTTATATTTAATAATATAATATACATTTTAACAAGTACATTCTGTATGATTTAATGATTTAAACAGCTTCACTGCTCAAATAATACAAATGTTTTAACATAATAATTGTAAGTGCTTTTATAGATTAATTATGTAGCCCCGCCCCTTTTCAACGCTGCGCTCGTTGTGTTCTGTCTTCCTGTTTGTATTTCAACAGCAAGAAGATAGGATCTTACGGATTTATGAACAAACCGCTCGTTTTAAAAACTTCCCAGTCTGCTGATATTTGTCATGACATCCACTTCAAACAATTCAATGCTCATGATAACTGTCGTTAACTCTACAATAAGTAGCTAAATCCACTTCACCAACCTATTACTCTTCGACAGCGATGCCGTAGAAATAAAGACCTACTGCAATAACAGAAGCTCAAACACAAAATTCTAAAGATGGCTGCGCGCTTGTTTCTCTGCCGCAAAAGATCTATAAAACTATAACTTGCTCCATTTGCTTCCATTGTAAGTGCCCCACTGTAACCTTATTTTATTTTAAAGAAAATGAGGCACGATTCAAAATTATTTTCTATATGGTAAACAAATTTATGCCACATGTGCTGTTGATTTCAGCTTAACAGCTTTGTCAATAGTTTAACTGGGAATATTCCATTAACTGAAGCGGTTTGTTTAATACCTGATGTTTCTCAAACTCAAAGACCTTTTCAGATGGCAATTAAGAGTAATGATGGTCGTTTCTCTGTACCTATTTGTTCCTTTATGCATGGGCCAACTGATCTATCAGTCTGAAATGTGTTGCCTCATGATTTGGCATTGCAGATTTGTGTTTATTTCAGCTGGCGCTTGGTCTTGGAGGGGGTTCCTCTACCATTGTTCTTGTTAGTTGTATATTCAAAAACTGAAAGTTTATCTACCACCAGAAATGATGAAGGGCATGATATTGAAAGGTCTAGTGGGCTTCGTTTTACCGAACCCTTCCAAATCATGTAGGAAATGAAACTTCAATTGCGCTTTAAACTCATGGGTCAATTTAAACACGATAAGAGATTCATGGTTGTCATAGACTTGTTATGCTGAAAAATTCTTCATGTGTGATACCGTCTGACGTATCGGAAGATACTGGTGTTTTCCTTAATTATATAAGCATTTTTGAGAGCCAAAGAATTTTCATGTTAAACATCAGATCACTAAAAACCAGATGTTATGCATAAAATCACATTGACCTCTCATGAAAGCCTCTTTTGAACAATGTTGGATGGAGCCTCAAAGTGAAACAATTCAATTTTCCATCTAATAAGCTGGAAAGTTTATCTACAGATCCATCTTCCTCAAAGTAGTGCTTGAACATGAGTGGATCGAAGTTTGATCCTTGAGGCAGGTGTTTCTGTTTTAGATCTCTCCGTGTTCACTTCTCTTTGGTTGGTAAAACACTTGAACATGTGTATGTTTTATGATGGAGAGTTCTCTGAAATGTGAGTGAGATAAAAGCTTATCTACTTCTCTTGCTTGCAAGGCTGTGCTACTCAGAGATTGTTTGTTCATTGTTTGAGTTGTTTTGTGGTGGGTACCACAGTAATTGTACATTTCTTTCAAGATGGCAAACTAAAGCAGGGGCCTGTACCATGATGGTAGTTGAACAAACTCAGGGTTATAGGATTAGTTTTGTTTTTACATTAGTGTTGAACAGCCAATCACATGCCTTGCGAGAAACTGTGATTCACTTCTCACAAGAGAGCCAGCGCAATTCAAAACTCTTTTGCTGAAGTTTAAGAGATTGAAGAAAATAAAGTATTTAAGCTCATTTACACTGATGAAAATACTTGTCCATAAAAGAGGACAAATAAAAGAAATTATCTTGCTCTATCGGTGCAAGTGAAACTTGTGAAGTTAGTTTATATAGTTGATAATATATAGCGATAGAGACTTCAACATGTAAGGTCACATATTTAAAGTTTATTTACAGCTTATTTATATTACATATGATCTGGATATATTAATATTAATTGAAACTAAATGCTTAATAACTTTTAAACTAAAATTGCTGGTTTCTAATGGAATAATAATATATATACCATATAATAATTATATAAATCATAAAATAATTCTAAGTAATTATTATTAAAACCAAACAATTTCATTGTTAATTTTTTTTTTACTATATAGTGACCTTTAATTTGGAGGAAGAGAAACTGGGGGAGTGACTTTATTGCGTTTGATGTGTTAGTTCATTTAGCTCACATCTGATTGGCCCAATTTCGGTTTGAGACCTCTGAACCAGAACATAACCTGCCCTGGAGCAGGTTTGCCATGGAGCGTAAGTTACTATGGTGATGAACACCGCTAAAAGCCAAGTCACTTTCATGGTACCTAAAACCCAGGTTTAGCACAAACTAATTTGAAACTTACCTGGCTAGTCAGCTAATCTGGCTTCATGGTACAGGCCCCAGGTCTGACTTACAAGAAATGTACATTTCTGTGGCACACACACAAACAAAAGTTCATAAATATTTAAACACTGACTACTCGCAGATTTTAAATTACACAGCCTTGTGTATTTTGTTTTAAAAGGCCTACGGTCTTCGCTAAAATCATCTTCATTGTTGTTCCTATTGAAAGTGATGCTATTGTAACACCTCTTACTATAGCCTGCCAGAAACATGAGCAACAAAACCAGAATTTGCATTTTTAGCCCTGACCGCAGATGTTTTTGGGTGTTTCTTCAACTTTGGGAACTTTTGACTACTGTGTCTAACAGTATACAATAATGTGTATACAGGTCCTTCTCAAAAAATTAGCATATTGTGATAAAGTTCATTATTTTCCATAATGTAATGATAAAAATTAAACTTTCATATATTTTAGATTCATTGCACACCAACTGAAATATTTCAGGTCTTTTATTGTTTTAATACTGATGATTTTGGCATACAGCTCATGAAAACCCAAAATTCCTATCTCAAAAAATTAGCATATTTCATCCGACCAATAAAAGAAAAGTGTTTTTAATACAAAAAAAGTCAACCTTCAAATAATTATGTTCAGTTATGCACTCAATACTTGGTCGGGAATCCTTTTGCAGAAATGACTGCTTCAATGCGGCGTGGCATGGAGGCAATCAGCCTGTGGCACTGCTGAGGTGTTATGGAGGCCCAGGATGCTTCGATAGCGGCCTTAAGCTCATCCAGAGTGTTGGGTCTTGCGTCTCTCAACTTTCTCTTCACAATATCCCACAGATTCTCTATGGGGTTCAGGTCAGGAGAGTTGGCAGGCCAATTGAGCACAGTAATACCATGGTCAGTAAACCATTTACCAGTGGTTTTGGCACTGTGAGCAGGTGCCAGGTCGTGCTGAAAAACGAAATCTTCATCTCCATAAAGCTTTTCAGCAGATGGAAGCATGAAGTGCTCCAAAATCTCCTGATAGCTAGCTGCATTGACCCTGCCCTTGATAAAACACAGTGGACCAACACCAGCAGCTGACATGGCACCCCAGACCATCACTGACTGTGGGAACTTGACACTGGACTTCAGGCATTTTGGCATTTCCTTCTCCCCAGTCTTCCTCCAGACTCTGGCACCTTGATTTCCGAATGACTTTGGACCACTGAGCAACAGTCCAGTGCTGCTTCTCTGTAGCCCAGGTCAGGCGCTTCTGCCGCTGTTTCTGGTTCAAAAGTGGCTTGACCTGGGGAATGCGGCACCTGTAGCCCATTTCCTGCACACGCCTGTGCACGGTGGCTCTGGATGTTTCTACTCCAGACTCAGTCCACTGCTTCCGCAGGTCCCCCAAGGTCTGGAATCGGTCCTTCTCCACAATCTTCCTCAGGGTCCGGTCACCTCTTCTCGTTGTGCAGCGTTTTTTGCCACACTTTTTCCTTCCCACAGACTTCCCACTGAGGTGCCTTGATACAGCACTCTGGGAACAGCCTATTCGTTCAGAAATTTCTTTCTGTGTCTTACCCTCTCGCTTGAGGGTGTCAATGATGGCCTTCTGGACAGCAGTCAGGTCGGCAGTCTTACCCATGATTGCGGTTTTGAGTAATGAACCAGGCTGGGAGTTTTTAAAAGCCTCAGGAATCTTTTGCAGGTGTTTAGAGTTAATTAGTTGATTCAGATGATTAGGTTAATAGCTCGTTTAGAGAACCTTTTCATGATATGCTAATTTTTTGAGATAGGAATTTTGGGTTTTCATGAGCTGTATGCCAAAATCATCAGTATTAAAACAATAAAAGACCTGAAATATTTCAGTTGGTGTGCAATGAATCTAAAATATATGAAAGTTTAATTTTTATCATTACATTATGGAAAATAATGAACTTTATCACAATATGCTAATTTTTTGAGAAGGACCTGTATACATGCATCACAGGTGAATTGTCATTTTTCTAAAAACATCATGTACATTTACATTTTAAATATTCTTGAAATGAGTCATTTGTCTTGCTAAAGCTAAGTTCATGGCTAGCATTGTATGTAACCTAAAACACAAATACAAAGAATTCAAATATATGCTGTATGTACACTCTAAAAAATACTGGGTTAAAAACAATCCAAGTTGGGTTGAAAATGCACAAATCCAGGGTTGTTTTAACCCAGTGGTTGGGTTAAATGTTTGCCCAACCTGCTGGGTAGTTTTATTTAACTCAACTAATGTTTAAAAATAACTGTATTGCTTGCTTAAAATGAACACAAAGTATGGTGGAAATTAACATTTATTAATATGTTTAATGACTAATAAACAAAAAATTTCTTATTAATATATGGTTCACCTTTTGATTATTATTGTTGCATCTAGTATTTATGTGTCTGATTTTTAATTTCCAAACTATTTTGGGTTCATTTTAAGCCAGCCATATTGTAATTTTTAAACAATAGTTGGGTTAAATAAAACTGCTCAGCACGTTGGGCAAACATTGGGTTAAAAGAACAAAATCGCTGGGTTTGTCCATTTTCAACCCAACTTGGGTTGTTTTTAACCCAGCATTGTTTAGAGTGTAGTTTTATACACATTAAACACACACAAAAAAAATTAAAAGTAAAAAAGTTTAAGTAAAAAAAGGCAGATTGTTAGTCATGGTGGAAATAACAGTGCACTCAAAGAAGGCATAATTTGTTAAAAAGTTAATGAAATCTGTTCATAAATATGTAAATGAAAATCGACCCCTGATATATAAAAGCATCAAACAAACACAATTTTATGCAGTTTCTCTTTTCTACTATTTTATCGGTCTTGTGCTTTTTCATTTACTTCCTGTGTTGATCCTGTGAGCACTTTGCATCAGTATGCGATAAATGGAAATGTAAATACGATGTGATTAATTGCTATTCCTGGTTAGGTGCCAAATAGAGGAAGAAGTTTTATGATAAGGTATAAAAAGAGAAACCTGGGGCCCTACAGCAAAATAGGCACCTCAGATAACACCCAGACAAGCATTCATTCTCTCAGCCAATGTTTATGAGCAAACTGCAGTAACAGATGCGACAATGTGCAGAAACAAGCAAAGAAACAGAAAATCTCGTAGTTTTTGTCAACCTAAACTACTCATCTAAATCACTGATATGACGAGAGCTTGATTAGGTTGAGAAAGTAAGAAGGAACAGGTGCTTTACCTTTTGTATTTTAAAGGCTATAGAATGGACAGAAATTCAATGCTGCCCGACTAAAAACTTTACAACGAAGCATGATACTCACATAATATCTGTGATGGTTCCTTTGGTCTTGGAACACATGAGGAATCATAAGCAACCACATTATATATGAGGAATGTACTGAGTTCCAGAATGAGAAACAGCAATTTCTGGAGCTGTTTGGAAAGACACAATTTATTCAATAGCAATCCCTGGTCTACCACCACATTTGATCTTTCAGAAATAATAATGGTGCACTTTATGTAACGCAAAGAAAACATGGTCCTGTTCCTAACCCAAACCTTCTATTATAAGCACCATAATGGTAATTGTGGTCCGGCAAATACGCCTTGTTCATCTATCCTCAACAATAAAAATATAGAATATGTCGAAAAGAAACACGCCAAACTGTGTGGCATGGCTCAAAGAGTCACTGGATCATGCGGAAAAACATTTAGTTTCTTCTGTGCAGAAATGAGACAATAACATCAAGATTCATTTTCTGCCTCCTTTGTTATGATTACATGTTTCCATTTATACACAACAATCCTTAATGAAAGACTATTTTCAGAAATAGCATATTAAAGTCTGAGAGGAACATTTATCCTGCATATTCTGAATGAATAAGTGTAGGAGCAAACATACTAAACTTTAAAAAGTCTGTCAGTGATATGACATACAAAAGTGGAAAAATCACTTCTTTAATTGCAAGGTGTGTCAATCATCAACAGAAAAGAATCTATATGCATTTCTGCTAGTTGGGAGTTTTAAATAAAAGTTATGTGCAACCATCTTTGATCACAGACAAATGTTTTCCCTGGCAAAGAGAGTGAAATTGAAGTTAGTAAGTATAAGAAAAGGAAATTAAGAGAGCAGGCAGAGGTTGTCTTACTGACAAAAGGCTGTTGGTTTTTGACTTTCAACACAATAAATCTATCAAACTATTATGGAAAACGCTAAAACTTATTTATATGGCATGTAAATAAGGAGACCACAAGAAAGATGGAAGGACCAATAGAAAAAAATAGCAGTGCCTAAGAGAAAACAGGAAAAGGGGTCACAACTCTCTTGGAAAAAGAGAGGGTGGTGTTAGAAAATAAGCAGCAGACAGATAGGTTGGTAAAAGAGGGAGGTCTGAGCTTGATGAATAGATGTTGGTATTTTCCTTCTTTCCTTCCAGAAGCTGAAGAAACTCTACTCTTGACTGCAAGCCTGACTACTTTACGAGCCATGGTAGAAGGAAGCAAACTCTGGCACTCTAAATTTAAGAGGGAAAAAGTAGGCCACACCAAAACATGCCAAAAAGACTAGCATTAAAGGGTTTTTCCAATGAGCAGGCACAATTTGAGAAGAAAACGTTTGACATTTCTGCTGCACCTGAACCCTAAGGAAGCCACAACCTGAGCCTCTTCTAAAGTGATCAAATATGTGTCTCACAGTGAATTGATGATGAATGACATCAGGCTTTGGCAGATCACAGGACTTTAACAAAGTAAAGTTAGTGCCTGGGGACTTCTGGATCAATCTTATTCTCCGTTTAATGACTCCGAACCGAATCGTCTTAAGTTACTAATAGCAAATTTCACGTTTCATTAGAAGTGAATTTAATTTGTGCTGAATGCAAGAAATGTCAGTGAGAGAAATCGGACTCAAAACAGGTTGAGAGTGGGTGTGTGAAACTCAATTTGTGTTCACCATCCTCATGGGTCGTGTTTTTGGGCTCTAAGTTAGTAAAACGTTTTAAATTGCACTCAAAAAATTGACTCAAAAAGCTAGGTCTGGCCCATAACAAAAGGAAAACTGTCAACTGTAAATGCAATATCGGCAAACAGCAAATGCATAAACCTGCAGGAAAAGAATAAAATCATTTTACTGGAGGAGACTCTAAAGCCATCACAATGTTTTCTCTGTATTTTCACTTTAAAGGAAACAAAAGAAGAGTTGAAATGCTTTTCAAAGGACAGTATCAAGATTCGGTCATAACCTGTCAGAATAATTTGATTAAGATATGGAGGGGAAAAAAAAGAAACTTGTTTTAAACTCTGTTTGACTTGGCCACTATATCTCAAAAGTGCTTGAGCATGTGCTTTGGACACCTTATGAATCGCTATCTCTTAAATTTCTCTTACAATATAAACGAATGTATCTGTGTTCACAACAATGACAGATATGAAGATACAAAGCACCCAAAAAGCACATGGGAATGCATGGAAACTGCAAAACACCATGTATAAAAAAACCTTTAAGTAAATGTCTGTGACAATTCGCAACTGAAAATAGTAATAAAGCACTAATAAAGAACAATTTGATTACAAAGGCCACATGAGGGTCACTTTTTTTTAAAATCATGTGTCAGTGGGAAAGAAAAAAACAACTGACAGGAACAATTACCACTACAGTCACGTCACTTTCAGTTTGTGGAAAAATAGTTATGGGAGTTTTTCAAAGCATAATCCATTCAGGTCTGGTTATCTAGCCATTCTTCCAAATCCCTCCATATATTTTAAACCTGCTGGTATTTGGCACCCTCTGCTGTTGCTACAAGGAGAAAACACTTCATGCACACTTTTATAAAACTGTTCTAAATGAAAGGACTAACACTGTAAAATGCATCTGTTGTCAGTTTATCAAAAAGTTATGTTAACAAATTCCAGTCTCACTGCACTGAATGACATGCTATCAACTTTAAAATAATTCAGTTTGGTAGGATTCATATTAATAATATTAAAATAAATATTAAAACAATGTGTTTTATTTTATTATTTCATAAATGTTTCCAGGGTTACATTTAAAAACAAGAAAACACAAAGACTACTTCAGTCTTTTCAATCTTTTAATTTGCATGTACTGATAACATAAATGTACACATATTCTCGATTTCGACTCAACAAAAAAGCAAGCTACGAGTTACATTGCACAATTCTGCATGGAAAATGAACCATAAAGCATCTCTATAGTCTCAGTTGAGTTTGGTGGTTGTAATGTGGTCTGATTATGTGCGCTTCGAAGGTATAAATGGACACTGTGTTCCTTTTTTCGCCCCCAAGTGTGGTGCAATTTATTTCTTGGCAGCTTGGAAACGCTCGTTGACATTCTCCCAGTTCACAACATTCCAGATGGCCTTAACGTAGTCCGGTCTAACGTTCTTGTACTGGAGATAATATGCATGCTCCCAGACATCTATCCCAAGTAATGGGACGAGACCTCAAATTTAAAAAAGAAACAGGATATATTATAAGTTCAAAGACTTCAACAACTATAAAAACAGCTGATTTCTTTTTCTATAGAGTCTACTAGAATGTTGCTTTACGTTTAAGGTACACTATGTAACTTTTGTTTTTGTTCAATACAAAGTCAATACATCAAATCTTCTTCCAAAACATGTTTTTGTCTTACCCTGATTCACTATGGTAAGCCTATTGTAAGCGTTTATATTTTAGACCTGCTGGGATGGTTTTCGCAGGAAGTTGCATTCATAAGTCTATGGCCCGTGCGTCTCTCGTAAATAGAGAAAGGTCACTCTGGATACTTTGACACGGGTATTGTGAGAGAGTGGCATAGGTTGTCACAATGAGCAAAAAGGTTGACGTAAGGCACGCTAAATCTCGAACCTACCTCTCGAATCACCCCCTTTAAAAAAAAGAAGAAAAAAAAGCCCAACAGATGAGAGTCTGCTGGCAAAAAAGAGAATGCAACAGAACTATATAACAAGATTCAACATTGCCTTGGCTTTTTGGAGATGGCAAGAACCGAGGGATTTCAAAGTTGTAAAAGTGACAGGGATGGCGTTTTTATTAATCAACAGGTGAGTAAGGTATTTTTTTGAACAGATAATATTGCCATATGTCGGTCCCTAACAAAGTTCATTGTTAAGAATTATCTATTGTGAAGGGTCATATTCATCTGCAGTCACGCAGAGCTGAAGCACAACCAAAACAATGTTCTTCAGCAAAATGCATGCAGTTTTGTTTTTTAACCACTAGAGGATCAAAAGTTATATAGTGTACCTTTAAGTAATTCATACAACTGCTATATATAGTGACACATGCTTCCAGTTATTTTTATCTGTACAAAACAGCTTGTTGTGTTGCTTTATACTGCAAACTGGTATTTCTTACCATATTATTAACATTTACTGCACTTTTTTATTCTATAAGTTATTTACCTATAGCAGCCAATTAATCGGAAGTCTCACACATTCACAGAAAATAGCTTACTTCCACGTGGAAAAATAGGGTGGATATGGTCAACTGTCATAATTAAGTTAGAGTATATATGCACTTATGGTCTTGTTAGGAGTGTATAGAAAAAATATAGTGTCAACTCATACCTTACCAAAATAGATCTATTCTCTTCCATTCCTTAAGAAACATTTACCTGTAGTGCCCTGCAAAGGGTCTTGGTTAGCGCAAGCAGCAATTCTCAGTCTTCCACTGTCCTTATTAAAGCCCAACCAGCCCCAGCCTGAGCCCTGAACGGCCACTGTGGCAGCTGACATCTTCTCCTTCATCTTCTGAAATGAGCCAAAGTCACGCTTAATGGCCTCCAACAGCTCACCTGTAATATGAAAGAACCAAAGACTCAACATATACAACTATATACTTCATAAACAACATTAAACATGTCCGGGGTAAGCTGATTGAAATCTCTCACCCTGTGGTTCTCCTTCACCATTCGGTGACAGATTTGTCCAGAATATGGTATGATTAATATGACCACCACCATTAAATTTCAATGCAGGCTGAAGGGAGACTTGGGTCGTCACATCACCTGTAACACAGCATGGGCAAAACTGAAGACTTGTAATATGAAATGAAGACAATTCTAAGTACTTGGAAGGGCTGGGCGATATATCGCATGCGATTGTCACGCGCATTTCGTCAGTAAAGCCGGTTCCCTGATTACCGCTAAATCGCCATCACCGGCTTTCAAATGGAGCGGCATTTAATAGACAGAGCCGTAGTTCACTGACAAGCTACGCAATATCGCGTTCATTATCTGCGATATATCAGGGAACCGGCTTTACTGACGAAATGCGCGTGACAATCGCATGCGATATATCGCCCAGCCCTACTTGGAATGTAGTAAATGTAAACATTTATACTGCTATTTTCCCACTAAACCATTTATAAAAAGTATATTGGCCTACATTATAAGTGAACCTCAAGTTTCTGAGGAAATTAGGTGTATAAAACAGTATATCAACAATACTAAAATTACACTATTAAGATTTTGATTTAACTTATTTTTATATTTACATTTTAGCTTTTATATTTAAATTTTTTAGATAAAGTTTAGTTTTAGTTTTTATTTTATAGGGTTAGTTAAAAAAAAATTCTGTCATTAATTACCTCATGTCGTTCTACACCTGTAAGACCTTTTATCTTCGGAACACAAATTAAGATATTTTTGATAAAATCCAATGGCACAGTAAGGCCTGTATCGCCAGCAATAACACTCCCTTTTTCAATGGCCAGAAAGCTAAAAACATATTTAAAATAGTTCATGTGACTAGTGGTTCAACCTTAATATTATAAAGCGACAAGAATACTTTTTGTGCACCAAAAATAACAAAAAAGCATCTTTATTTAACAATATCTAGTGATGGGTGATTGCACTTCTTCATGAAGCTTAACGAATCATTTGTTTCAAATCAGTGGTTCAGACCGCGCATCAAACTGCCAGAGTCACGTGAACTTTTGAAATTTCAAAACACTTATGACGTAACGAAGCCTCGTTTACTGAAATCATGGGATTTTGGCGCTCTGAACCACTGATTCGAAACAAATGATTCTTAAAGCTTCGAAGCTTCATGACGCAGCATTTTGAAATCGCCCATCACTAGATATTGTGGAATAAAGTCACTATTTTAATAGCTTTATAATATTAAGGTTGAACCACTGTGGTCACATGAACTGTTTTAAATATGTTTTTAGTAGCTTTCTGGCCACTGAAAAAGGGAGGGTTATTGCTGGCGATGCAGGCCTCGCTGAGCCATCAGATTTTATCAAAAATATCTTAATTTGTGTTCTGAAGATAAACAAAGGTCTTATGGGTGTGGAACGACATGAGGGTGAGTAACTAATGATAGAATTTTCATTTTTGGGTGAACTAACCCTTTAAGTTTTTCATCAAATATTTTTATTTTATTTCAGGATTATTTTTTATTAGTTTTGCTTAATAATAATATTTTAATTCAGGGAGGGATTTTTTTTAATCATCAAAAGCAAAATCAGCAGTTTTTGACTGCTTTGAGAGACACTGGCCATCAACAAGAACCAAAAGATGCATATCAGGCTCATTTATCAATACTTACCCTTGGCCAGTGCCTCTTGATATTTTTCCTCAGTGACATTGAGATTGTTGACATACGTTGCATGGTGCTTGCTGTGGTGCAGCTGCATAATCTCAGCACAGATGTGAGGCTCAAGTGCACCATAGTCATACGGGAGGTCAGGAAGTGTGTGCTTCTGTCTAGAGGCCAAAGCACCCAAAATGGGGTTCAAGGTGGCAGCGCACCTAGAATGGATGGCAATAAAGAAAACCTATTAAATATGTGTCTATATGAGGAATGTAAGTATTGCAACAAAATCACTAGGCAGGATAAATCAGAAATGTTGGATTACTGGGGTGAGTTGAGTTCACACTAGATTGTTGCTAATTGGCAGCAGTCAGGTGACCAGAGCATTTTTATAAAATAAGTCTGTAAAATTCCAGGCTTAGTATTTCCCCCACAGAATATAAATTGCTCATTATACAAGAAAACATATAGGTGCCTTTATTTTTTATAAAGGGGGCATCTTGCAAGAGATCATATGTGTTCAGATTACTTTGACTAACTATATGAGCTATATAATATAGGAGCATAAAACTTGAATGTAAGTGTTTATATGATCTATTTCCTCCAAAGCTGCAATGGATATGAACTGATTGAGTCCCTCTGATAAAGTTTATTATGACTGATAAAACAGGTTTATACTGTTAGCCCAAATAACACATTATTAATGGATTAGATATTTATAACAAACTAAGCTGTTGTTTGGCAGCCTCAAATCGGCAGCAGATGATGCCATTACATGTACACAACTCTAAATTTATTAACAAATATCATTCTATAAAAATTATCTAAACTGCACTCGTTATGTCAGTTACGAAAACTATTAGAGTATGATGTTGTTAGCTTGGTCGCTCTAACGTTACCCAACACATAAAAGTGCGCAGTTTATTGATCCCGCCATTGATTTAATAAACAACCCTGGTTATTCAGCTAGCCACACACACAATATGAGAGCTGTTTTAAATACCTGCGGACATATCCAACTCTGCACAGCATGCTCTACTCCGTCATATAGCAACACATGCACTGAACAGACCTAAACTCGCTCCATTACAACCTGCCCTTGAAATTCAACTTCAACTTGGACTAGAGCGTACCATAATATCAAAAATAGGGGTCAGACGCAAAAGTGTTAATTTTTTTATTTGGTCATGGGCTGAAACGTAAAGATATTTACAGGTGAAATATTAAGTAAAGCTGTTTAAAAGATAATTCAATTTATATAGCTCAACTGAACGAAATTTGTGTAAGTTAACGAGGGTGCAATAACTGTGCACCCCCTGTGCCAATTGGTATAATTCAGCCAGTCATCCTAGGCCTTATTTTGCAGTGAGTAGTAGTACTTTGTGAAGTAATGGTTTCGTTGCAGAATGAATAATGCGGGGTTTATGACGATTGTACATTTTCTTGTCTCACATTTCATCACAAGTAATTGAACAATGTTGATTGATATAGAAATAACACCAAGAGCAAACCAACTGGTGGATTAATAATCACTCAAGCCTTTGTATAACGAAGTAACGTTAGTGAAAAACATATATGCACTGGCTCATTCAAACATGTAACTGGTAAACGTAAAGTTAAGATTAAAATGCCAATGTTGCCAGATCCCGCAAGAGAAACACGCAACATGGTCTGAAAAACAAATCTAAAATGAGCGACCACTTTGGAGAAACACAAACACGGGACGAAGCAGTTATATACATATTTAAAATTAATGTCGTTTGTATATACTTATACACAGGTTCGTGTATACTTATCACATTTAACTATTAACTATAGTTGATGGAGACCCGATTTCTCACTGACTAACGGCAACATGGCAACAACACTGTATGGTAACGTGCTCCTCCCCCTCAGCGCTCGCGCGAACACACTGATGCTGTGCGGCTGAACATCGCGCACACGCTGGTCATGGCGGACGGGATCCACTTTGTTTAAATAAAAATCGTAGCTGTCCCTCCTTCCGAGAAACATATAATTCAACATAAGCGCTTAAGATCTATTATTGGAAGAAATACGCGTCATTCTGGTCGAAGTGAATTGGGTCTGGTAAGTGTTAGGAGTTTTTATTTTGTTATTTCAGAAAAAGTGCTGCTTCTCGGAGAGGGAGAGTCTCTTCCTTCTCCGCCATTTTGTGACAGCGAAACTGCTCCAAGAAGGCGCCGGCACATTTTTATTCCTCTTCGTCCTTTGACGGTAATTTATTGACTTTATTTTAAGAAAAACATGCATTATCGGTCACTTAAGCTCCACATTTCCACCGACAACAACGAGCATCGTGAGACTATCAGATTGGCGCGGTTGTTTGCAGCGCAGAGCGTTTGGCGTATTTAGCACTCTTTAAACTGGCGAACTCGTTTTCCCTAAATAATAAGGTTAACTTTGTTTTTTTGAGACACGTATAAGCTAAATGGTAAACTTCTTTGGAGGCCGATTCGATTACTTTGCCATTTCGCTTATAAAAATTATAAATGTGGAAAAGGTGCATGAAATGCTTGAGCATTAAACCCGATTATTGGAGCAGTTTCATTTTTCCAATCGAGCAACTGATTTTCTCCATTTTCGCTGCGTTTTTACGATCATTAGTTTTTGAAATGCATTACTACGTACACTTGATTTGAAAGGCTCTTTTACTGTAATTGTTGCCTTGGTGGCCTATATTTGTAATTGCACATGTGTAGGCGTGTGAAATCCACGCAACTGCCTCTAGACCATTGCTTCATATATTGTTGCTTGAAATGAATCTTTGAGTCGTTTCACTGAATGCTTGATTTGTGTGCTTCTGTTCTTCACAGAGATCAGAATGACCAATGAAGAACCTCTCCCGAAGAAGGTGAGCTCATTGTCGCAGTCTAATCTGATTATATTAATCTCTTTCCGCCAACAAGGTCCTTTTATAAATCTTCATTCTTTATTTATTGTCCTTGCAGGTTCGCCTTAGTGAATCTGACATGAAGACCCTGACAAGAGAGGAGCTCTGTACTAGGTGTGTAACCATTCTGTTGTGCAATAAACTTTAAGGGTATACATGTAATTTGAAGCTTTCCTGATTGTAATGCTGATATGTTTTGTTCCTGGTGTAGGTGGAAGCAGCATGAAGCTTATGTCCAGATGCTGGAGGCGAAATATGCTGATTTAAACTGTAAGTTTGCACATCCCAGATGCACTGAATAATTGATGGTCTCGAGTGGTTTACTCGTGCAAAGAGTATTCAGTCTTTGTGTTAACTAGATGTTATATTTATGTTGTGCAGAAAATAAAATGTTTAACTAATGCATCTATTTAATGTTGAAATGTCTGCAGCCAATGATGTGACGGGCCTGAAAGAGTCTGAGGAGAAGTTGAAGCAGCAACAGCAGGAATCTGCACGCAGAGAGAACATTCTGGTCATGAGGCTTGCTACTAAAGAGCAGGAAATGCAAGAGTGTACAGTAAGTGTTACTACATCTCCCTTTTTTACTTCTGCTTCATGGTCAGTTCTTATTAAAGGAACTAGGTCAATTTGCTTGAATAATAACGAGTGTTTCTGATGGACTGTAGTAGATGCCTCAATTTCTGAAGCGTGTGGATGTAGTATGTAAATGATTATGAAATAGTCCTTTGTAATGACTTGTCTTGTAGCATTACTGAATGCCTTTCCCTAAGTAATAACTGCTGTTGTTCTAGTCAAATGTTTGCAAATGTTGGTCATACAAATGCTCACTGTAATTCATCAAAGTTGTTGCATGGAAGCAGAAATTAGAAAATTGTTTCCAGCATTTCAACATTGGAACAGCAGACAAAAAGTAAAGCAAATTTTGGTGGAGAATGATGACCACAGCATTGCACCTTTTAAGTGCAACTTTCACAGTCAGTTTTGCTAATTCTTTTTTACAATCGTTGCAGGTACAAATTATTTTTCTTGCCATGGAATAGCAACAGAAGCTGGCATGTAGTAAAAAAAAAGTGTAATTTAATTGTTGTGAATTGTAAAGGTTTGGAGTTTTCAAACATTTATTTAATATATTAATATTGAAAGAGTCAATTTTGTTTTTTACAGATTGGGTATCACATGCCTTGATTGACGTTGATATGTATTTTTTTACTTGCTGAGATTCATTCTAATGGTCTCCCTTACCTTGCAGACCCAAATCCAGTACCTGAAGCAAGTCCAGCAACCGAGTGCAGCTCAGCTGAGATCGTCCATGGTGGACCCAGCCATCAACTTATTTTTCCTCAAAATGAAGGCTGAACTGGAACAGACTAAAGACAAACTGGAGCAAGCCCAAAATGAACTGAGTGCCTGGAAATTTACACCTGATAGGTAAACTAAAATAACTCCCCCTCCAAACAAAAAGTCAAGACTTTCCTGATTCAACCCCCACCTTCTCCTCTGCAGGAGTGCAGATAATGGTGGGGGAAGACTGAAATGTTTTGCTCACAACAAGACTCAGACTTTAAAGCCAAAGCTCAGAACAAAAGACATTTTTCTTTCGTATTGCCCTGCTATTACACATACCGTAATGTAAAATCAGAACAAAACACAACAGTTTTGGTCAGGTGACACTTTTGTTTCAGCTCTTTTTCTCCCCCCACACCCCTCATGGTACAGAAGCCTGAAGGAATCGGGACTGTTCCTGAAGAGGTGGTCACGTCGGAAACGCCCCCCTTCCAGCCCCAACAGACCATGTTAGAAAGCTTCCTGTAACAAAAAAGGCGGCCTATGAAAGACTTGAGCAAAGCGTTGGCTCTGGAGCTGACTGAACTGTAGTTTAAAGATCACTGATTGAACATTTAAAACATGACATGGCCCTACTAAATGTGTTGCAGAGGAAATATGCCCCCATTTAAACTCCATCGTAGACACCTTGAGACTCTGGTTAAGAATCTAGAATGTAACAGGGAGGTGGGAATGTAGTGTGATGCAATGAAATGGGGAGGCAGACTTTGGGGGCAGAAGCCTTTATGATGTAAGACTTTGGGGAAGGAATCAGACTTTCTGATCTGCAAAGACTTTGATATATGTTCATCTCACAGGTGCGACATACGGTACAGTGTCTTTAACCTTTTTATTTTTTGTGTTCGTAATATTATACTTTGTTTTTGCTCTGGAAATGCACCTTGCATTTACAGCAGTGTGGTCCAAATGAATTGACTGACTTGGTGAACATCTTAAATTGGCTGTTGCGCTGCTGCAGATGCAAATATAATTGTTCTTTTCAATGTGAATGCAAATGTGCAATGTGTGTTAGAGGAAACTATTCAAGCTGTTCAAATGTCTGTGTATGATCATTTGTACTTTAACTTGTGCACCTTTCTAATCCACTTTTTATTTTGCGGTAACCCAGTGAGGATTTTAATTGTTTTCTGTTTATTTCTCTCGGGTCACGTTTAATTCCTTTGCAGGTGTTTTGCTCAGTAGTTATGTCAGGATTACATTTTGACTTCATAGTTGCATTTAAAACTGAGTGATTCAAGAGTAGTTTTAGAGCTTCTGTTTTCTAATCTATGAAAACAACTTGGTTAAGGCAATTTTCTTTTACCAAGTATTTTGAAATATTGTCAAGTGGCATTAAGTGATTCATCAGTGATTTCATTGGAGGTTAGCAGCAGATTGTCCAGAAAAATGGTAAACCAGAAATAGTCAATTTTTACCTCACATTTTGTGCTTAATTGTCAAATACCAGCACTTGCTATGAAATGATTCCAAATCATTTAATTTGAGGACAGTAGTATTACTGACTACTGTATTTGACACCAAAGCACCCTAGTGACCATTAAACTCAAGGTACTGAATGCATCTCTGTACAGTATATCAATATATCAGTACAGTCTTTGCTGAGTTTTTCCGTAGAAATGGGTTGCATTTACTTAACCCCAAATAGAAGAGTAAAATATGCTGCTGATTTAAATGTGTTCTGGCACATTCAGTTTTGCGGTTATTTTATCTCAATGATAATACAAGAAATTGCATTGCCTACTGTTGGGAAAATTAAAAAAAAAAGATTACCTGCTGTCATTTAGTATATGACCAGTCACAATAACATTAAGCCTCAATTGATGCAATTATTGCTTTGTTGCTTATAGCTGGTTTTAGATTAACAGGTAGGTACTAATTTTAATTGAATCTGTGAACATCTCTGCTTTTAGATTTTTTTTTGAATGAATTTGGTTTTGCAACTTGGATAATGGCCTATTGGAATGCTACCATCTGTTCAGATGTATTGCACTTGATGGTTAAACTTGATTTGGACTTTCACCCATTTCTTCCCAGAATTGTTTGAACAGTTACTTGATTTTCTTGATTATCGTTGACTGTTTACATGCACACCAGAAAACTGCTTATCCGCCATTCCGCTTGCATGCACTGAGCTTGCAGTGCATTCTTAAAATGCTTATACATATGGCATGATAGTAAAATTGGGTTTCTTTATACTGTTGTTACTTTAGTTGTCTGATCTTTTCCATGCACATGCACTTTTCAAAAAGTTGTAAGAACCCCGCTTATGCATTTACATGTCCACATAAGACACAATCTCTGACAGAAGCCCAAGCGTGTTAAACCATGTTTACTAGTTTCAGAATACCCCTTTATGCAGAACTAAGCCATTTTCTTAAGTGCATGTAAACTCTACTGTCAACAATATTTAGCAGTTTAAAGACCAGTGTGGCTATTGGAGAGTTTGTTGTAAACTCTTTCTGGTTGGCTAATGTTACCACCCAGTTCATAAATGCAGTGGCCACTTGCATTGACCCTGTGGCCATGTTCACGATGTGATGTTAGACTTGTTTCCCTTGCAGCCAGACTGGTAAGAAGCTGATGGCGAAATGTCGCATGCTGATCCAGGAGAATCAGGAGTTGGGCAGGCAGCTGTCTCAGGGGCGCATCGCCCAGCTGGAGGCCGAGCTCGCCTTGCAGAAAAAGTACAGCGAAGAGCTCAAGAGCAGCCAAGATGGTGAGCGAAATCCTTTCTCCGTTCATTCACTCCATTCATGGTTCCTTTTAAAAAGACTTAACTCACTTTTTTTGTACCTTTTGCATTTCTGTGGTCCAGAGCTGAATGACTTCATTATTCAGCTGGATGAGGAGGTGGAGGGCATGCAGAGCACCATTCTGGTTCTTCAGCAGCAGCTGAGAGAGACCAGGCAGCAGTTGTCTCAGATGAACCAAACCCAAGGCACTTCTAGTGGAGCTGGTCCGAGCAGAACTTCCCCTTCAACGGCCTCTGAACCTTCCATTCAAAGTGAACCTATGAACACCTCCAGCTCAAATGTGGGGAAAGACTGCGGAAGGGTGTCCAATGGACCCTCCAACGGGAACTCGTCTCAGAGGGGCGTGTCTGGATCCAGTCTGTATAGGGAAGCAAGCAGCGCAGATGAAGATTACCCACCATCGCCCTCTGTCTCCAGCCCCACCCATGGTGGCATGTCAAAACTCTCCAACCACTCAGAAGATGCTGTGAGCCAGAGGGGTGGAGAAGGGTACGTGACTCAGCTAAGTGCAGGCTATGAGAGCGTGGACTCACCTACGGGCAGTGAGACGTCAGTGACCCAGCACTCGAATGATACAGACTCCAATGCTGACTCCCATGAGGCCGCTGCTGTCTCCAAAGGCAGCAGGACTGCGGGTACGCGGCACAGCACTCAGAATGGCCTGGACTCATCTGCAGCGACAGTCGCCACCAACACCTCCAATGCCTCCACAGGGTCTGTTTTGTAACATTCTTAAAGTTTCATGTTCATTTTTTAAATAACTCATGACAAACAAGAAAGTCACACACTTCAGGCCAGTTCGTTCTTGTTTGAGAAATGGTCAACTGCATCACTTTTGTTTTCTACCCGACCTCCTATTATAATCTACTTCAGTGCATTTGTGACATGCTCAAAGCTGATTACGTTTATAAAATAAGCAACATTATGTTTGTATATTTGAATTTTTTTTTTTTTTAATGAATGACTTTTAAACCATTTTCCACTGTCAAAGTAATATTGAACACTTGGTTCTGTACTGTTCATTTGCTCTCTCACTAGAAATCATTTAGCTACGTGTGATGTATCGTATCAAAAAGCTCAATTAAGTCTTGAAGCTGCAAGTTCAGAGAGTCCTTAGTTTCCTGATGTTGAACTTTTTGTTCCTCTACATGACGAGGGAAAACATTTTTGTTTGACTTGTGTGTAGTTTTTTGAAATGTATCTTGTTAAATTCTGATTTCAATCCTTTTCATGTACTGACCAAATATCAATAAAGAATTTTAATATGACTCAAATGTTGCTTTGATTTTCTGTTTTGAATGAATTCTATCAAAATCCATTCCATTAGTTTATCAATGTCTTGGATTAATTATATATATTTAATGCCCAAAATGTCAGTAAAAATGCATTGAAATCTGAATTTAGTGAGTATGTTAAGTGATGTTTGAATTGTTTCTGATATAAAAAGTGGTATTTTAAATAAAACAGATTTTAAGTTAATTTCAGTGCCTTTTGTTAACCGTCCACACCTTTAGATGGCGCTACACAAAAATAAAACCAATGCTTCAGACTTAGACCTCGGTGATGATGCTTTCGTACTCTCTCTTATCAAATGAATGAGACCATAGCGCGAGGTAGGAGGCTCCTCGAAACAATCTGCATATATATAGAGAGAACCAGCCCATTGGACTCATTAACATGGAACCTGCCGGAAAAACCAGCGCTACAGCAAAGATGAACACGGATGCGATTGTTATCGTTTCTGCTGCAAGGACACCTATAGGTAAACTTCATCTCATGTCTCTTATCATTATATTTTCCACACGATGCAAAGCACATCTTAGTAGCTGTAAACTGCAGGGTATCCTGTTGTAGCTTGTTGACAGATTATAATAGAAAGTTTGATGATCTCTGCCACTACCTGAATTAGCAAGTTAACCAAATGATCTGCACGATGAAAGAAATTCTCTTCGCTGTAGTTTTATATCGTCAAAATAAATGTGTTACTAGCTTAATGTAATTAGCTAACGCTCTAGCTACACGACAATCTTGTAGTGTCTCACTATGGTGCAGAAGAAACGTAGAGCTGCTCTGATTGGTTGCCTGCCTTCTCCCTAGGAACCAGTTAAGAAAAATGATAGGCGATCGCCCCAAAGAACAAAACATTCCAGAAATTACAATAAATGCAAAATTGACGAATAATCTTCCGGTTATAGCAGAGGCATTTAATCACCATTTTATTGATTCTGTGGCTAACATAGCGAACTGTTTTACACCAGAGAACATATACACTCCGTCAATAGACAAAAGTCAATTTGTTTTTAGTTTAATTAATGTCACAGAATCAGAGGTATCACAGACCATTAAATCACTCAGACCATCAAAATGTAAAGATATTTTTGATATGGATACGGTAATGCTCAAGGCACTAAGTACATCTGTCACATCCCCCATTACCAAAATAATCAACATGTCTATTTCACAAAATATTTTCCCAAGCATGTGGAAACCAGCTATTGTTGCTCCAATTTTCAAAAGTGGAGATCCTCATTCCATGTCAAACTACAGACCCATCAGTATATTGCCTACAGTGTCTAAGATTGCAGAGAAACTAATAGCAAAACAAATNTTTCAGATCTGTCAACATTAACACATTTCGAGACCTGCTCCATCTTCTGCTGGCTTCTTGCCTTGTGTGTGTGTATATGTTATGTTTTGTCAGATGTTTGTTGATTGTTGGTTTGCTGTATTTCGATTGTACTTTTTAACATAATAGGACTTAAATGTATTGAAATTTTTTTTTTTATTGTTATATGTATTCCTACTGTCTTTTAGGGTGACTTTTAACATCTGTCCTGGGACTGCAGATGAAAAATAGCCTTCTGGCTAACTCTGGCATATTGGCAGAAATGTTTATTAATATGCACTGTCCCTGTAATAAATAAATAAATAAATAGTGTTCTCGTGCTCTGATTGGTCAATTTATTGTATCGCCATGGCCAGAAGAAATTTTATGATTTTTATGATTGGTCAACGAAACCTCTTCGTGTGTGTGTTTTATATATATATATATATATATTGCATGAAATTCTATTAATTAGAATGAAATGTTCAGTTAAAACAAAAAAGAATAAATATGTTTTGCCTATTTTATCCACAGGATCATTCAATGGAGCCCTTAGTAGTGTACCCCTCCATGATCTGGGGACATTAGTCATTAAAGATGTTCTGAAGAGGGCCAATGTAAAGCCAGAAGAGGTCTCAGAGGTCATCATGGGTCATGTCCTCACTGCAGGTAATAATATAGCACTACATGTAGTGTACTCTAGCTTGTGGATCGATAGTCCTCCCTTAGTTTCTCCTACTTTTACTCTATTAAGGCCACGGGCAGAACCCTGCCCGGCAGGCAAGTGTTGGTGCTGGTATCCCATATTCAGTGCCTGCATGGAGCTGTCAGATGATCTGTGGATCTGGCCTGAAGTCTGTGTGTCTTGGTGCTCAGTCCATCATGACTAGAGAATCCACTATAGTAGTAGCAGGAGGGATGGAGAGCATGAGTCAGGTAAGACATCTGTGACACTAATCTTAAAGTAAAAAGAAGGCACATTTGAGCAGAGTCTACATTAGTAAAATACAATTAATATCTTGATCTAATGATAACCATGCAATATTTTGTCTGTCAGACTCCTCATATAGTGCAGATGAGGTCAGGGGTGAAGATGGGAGATGCTGCTTTGCAGGACTGTATATTGACTGATGGACTCACAGACGCCTTTTACAAATACCACATGGGGGTCACAGGTAATTTCTTAAAACAGATTGCCTAGCTTTATTGTGCCCTTTAATAGGATAATTGATAGTTTTGGTTGTGTGTTAACACATGTTAGCGGAGAATGTGGCCAAGCAGTGGGGGGTGTCCCGTGAGGCTCAGGACCAGCTTGCTGTGACATCACAGAAGAGAACTGAAGCAGCTCAGAAGGCTGGCTATTTTGACCAGGAGATTGTGCCAGTTACTGTTCCCTCTAGGAAAGGCAAGAGGCTCTTTTATACTTTCAATAATAAGGTTTTTATATGCACTACTGTTTCAAAATAAAAAATACAGTAAAAACTGTAATATTGTGAAATGTTATTACAATGTAAAATAACTTTTCTATTTTAATATATTTAAAAATGTAATTTATTCTTGTAATGGCAAAATTCTCAGCAGCCATTACTCCAGTCTTCAGTGTCACATGATCCTTCAGAAATCATTCTAATATGCTAAATTGGTGCTCAATAAACATTTCTTACTATTATCAATGTTGAAAACAGTTGTGCTGCTTAATATTTTTGTGGAAACTGTGATACATATTTTTTCAGGATTCTTTGATGAATAGAAAGTTAAAAAAAGAACAGCAATTATTTTAAATGGAAAGCTTTTATAACATTTTAAATGTCTTTACTGTCACTTTTGATCAGTTTAATGCATCCTTGCTGAATAAAAGTATTAATTGCTTTAAAAAAAAAATGTACCCCAAACTTTTGAACAGTAGTGTATTCAGTTGAGGTAGCGTTGTCCTGCAAAAAAAAGTCTTATTTTCTTAATCAGTATTTTTGTCTTGTTTTCTATTAAAGACATCTTTGTAAGCTTGCATTTATCTCTGAATGAATATGAATTCAAATAACACCTTTGTTACCATATCAGGTCCAGTCGAGGTCAAAGTTGATGAGTTTCCTCGACATGGCAGTAATATCGATGCCATGTCCAAACTGAAGCCCTGTTTTGTGAAGGATGGTTCTGGTACAGTGACAGCTGGCAATGCTTCAGGTAAATAGAGATGTCTTTGACACTCAATTTTGACATCTTCATTGCATACAGATATTAATGTGCTTTTCTCCATTGTAATGTTTTTTGTTCAACAGGCGTAAATGATGGAGCTGCAGCAACTGTTCTCATGAGCCAATCAGAGGCCCAGAGGCGGGGCTTAAAACCAATGGCACGCATCACGTCCTGGGCTCAGGCGGGCATTGACCCGTCAGTCATGGGCACAGGGCCAATTCCAGCCATTAGAAAAGCTGTGAGTGTCTGTCGAGGTGTCACAGGATTTAATTCAACCACATGAATGAAGGATGAATGCTTGTAATCAGTGCTTGATCCTAAAACGGACACTATACTTACAGACACTCGGAGGACCACTAAAAACCAGTAAAGACTCAGATTTAGAGTTTCAAATAAATCTAAAAAGTTGAGCAGAATTGTCTATATATATATATATATATATATACACTCACCTAAAGGATTATTAGGAACACCTGTTCAATTTCTCATTAATGCAATTATCTAATCAACCAATCACATGGCAGTTGCTTCAATGCATTTAGGGGTGTGGTCCTGGTCAAGACAATCTCCTGAACTCCAAACTGAATGTCAGAATGGGAAAGAAAGGTGATTTAAGCAATTTTGAGCGTGGCATGGTTGTTGGTGCCAGACGGGCCGGTCTGAGTATTTCACAATCTGCTCAGTTACTGGGATTTTCACGCACAACCATTTCTAGGGTTTACAAAGAATGGTGTGAAAAGGGAAAAACATCCAGTATGCGGCAGTCCTGTGGGCGAAAATGCCTTGTTGATGCTAGAGGTCAGAGGAGAATGGGCCGACTGATTCAAGCTGATAGAAGAGCAACTTTGACTGAAATAACCACTCGTTACAACCGAGGTATGCAGCAAAGCATTTGTGAAGCCACAAAACGCACAACCTTGAGGCGGATGGGCTACAACAGCAGAAGACCCCACCGGGTACCACTCATCTCCACTACAAATAGGAAAAAGAGGCTACAATTTGCACGAGCTCACCAAAATTGGACAGTTGAAGACTGGAAAAATGTTGCCTGGTCTGATGAGTCTCGATTTCTGTTGAGACGTTCAGATGGTAGAGTCAGAATTTGGCGTAAACAGAATGAGAACATGGATCCATCATGCCTTGTTACCACTGTGCAGGCTGGTGGTGGTGGTGTAATGGTGTAGGGGATGTTTTCTTGGCACACTTTAGGCCCCTTAGTGCCAATTGGGCATCGTTTAAATGCCACGGCCTACCTGAGCATTGTTTCTGACCATGTCCATCCCTTTATGACCACCATGTACCCATCCTCTTATGGCTACTTACAGCAGGATAATGCACCATGTCACAAAGCTCGAATCATTTCAAATTGGTTTCTTGAACATGACAATGAGTTCACTGTACTAAAATGGCCCCCACAGTCACCAGATCTCAACCCAATAGAGCATCTTTGGGATGTGGTGGAACGGGAGCTTCGTGCCCTGGATGTGCATCCCACAAATCTCCATCAACTGCAAGATGCTATCCTATCAATAGGGGCCAACATTTCTAAAGAATGCTTTCAGCACCTTGTTGAATCAATGCCACGTAGAATTAAGGCAGTTCTGAAGGCGAAAGGGGGTCAAACACAGTATTAGTATGGTGTTCCTAATAATCCTTTAGGTGAGTGTATGTTTAGCAAACAAAAGTAAATGTACAAATATTAATATACATATAAATATACATGAGTTTTAAAAACTTAATGAATAGTACTCATAAATGGCTGTTNATAATTTTATATATTATATGATATATTTATAATTGTGTGTTGTGATTAATGCTGTTATATTATTTGTTTGAGCCATGCAACGGGGAGCGTTGGGGAAAGACCTGGCAACCTACCCCAGGAAAATAATTGCCAAGAAAATTCATGGTCAGTCAGACATGGTCATAGAATCACCAAGAGTCAGATACAACTGGAATGGTCAATGAGAGAGAGAGAGAGATAATATAATGTAACGTAATGCAGTATCACTTACATTTATGCATTTGGCAGACGCTTTTATCAAAAGTGACTTACAAGAGAGGAGAGAATAATAACATTTGCTAATTCAATTAAAATGTTTTTCGCTACAGACCTCACAATTTGTTTTGTGCTAGCAATAATACTGGTTTTTAAAGTGAATTGCGTCTACTTTCTAACCAGGTTGATAAAGCCGGATGGAAGCTAGATGAGGTGGACCTTTTTGAGATAAATGAAGCGTTTGCTGCTCAGTCCATTGCAGTGGTAAAGGAGCTCGGTTTAAATCCTGACAAGGTGTGTTATTTCCTCCACTTTATACATTATTTGCTTCATACTTTTTATAGCTTTACACAAAATTATATTGACACAGTTACCCAATGATTTCTGAACCACAGTAAAACGAGCGCAATATCATGATGAAACTCTCCATTATTGCAAATATTGGAGGTCCACCAGTGACCAGATTACTAACCAAATGAACTCTTTGCCCAAGTAAAAAAAAAAATATATATATATATAAATATAAATATATATAATGTATATCCACACACACATATATACATACATATATGTGTGTGTTTGTGTGGATCGCTAAGTATTAATTTTAAACACTTACGATGTGGTATTTATTTGACATATCCATGTGTGTGAGAGAGATTTGTCTCTTTCCCTTCAGGTTAATGTGTTTGGAGGTGCGATCTCTCTTGGACATCCTCTTGGTATGTCTGGCTGTAGAGTGTTGGTGACCCTGCTCCATGCGCTTCAGAGGACAGGGGGACGGAAAGGGGTCGCTTCACTGTGTATAGGTGGTGGAATGGGCATTGCCATGTGTGTGGAGAGAGAATAAGTGCTGAATACTGCTGATATAGACAAATGACCATACTGTAATTGTGTGCTGTTAATCAGGCCTTGAAACCAGTTTCCATATTCAAAACAGATGTTTACAAATCTTAACGAACATACTTAAGTCAGTACTTGTATGCACTGTAAATTACAGTAGTATAATTTACAGATTGCTACTTCTGGTTTCTGGTGTAAAATCATCTCTAATGTATAATATAGAGTGTATCTAATGTATTTTACACTTAAAACTAATGTATTCCCTTAAGTCTTTAGAGATTTATGGTACATAAAGATGACTTATTGAAGTATACCAGCTTTTAAGACATTCCTTTTTTGTGTTAACGCTCTATGGTGGCTGATTTACTCTTATAGTAGAGCTTTTATTGGTATTTAAACTGGGCCTGTCCATGTATTACACATGCATATCAATGTTTGTGTTCTTTGTGTATTAATCCATCAGTTGAATGGAATCAGTTTGTTTCTGCGAAAAGGAAATTGGAATAGGAAATTTTGAACAGGACCTGTCTACACTGTGCAATAGAAACCTGCCTTAGAGATTGTCAAACGTGCCAAAAGCAAAATTAGCCTCTATCTTGTGCTTCCAATAGGCTGCTTTTAATAATCTCTCCCAATGTTAATTTATACCTCAGGGGAAAAGCTGTTTACATATTTAGCCTGTTGTACTCTAAATCTCACCACCTAATAAAAAATTTAATGAAGAGCTGTGTGTCCTACAGTCAATACAGATAAATTGGGCCACATTTCTGGTAAATCATGTAGAAATGTTTATGCACATTTTACAGAATGCTCTTTGTCATTAAGTCAGGCATTTTGCTATCATTTTATGTTCAAAATATACATCAAAAACAACTCTTTTAGCCCCTGTACTCAGATAAAACGAGTCTGTAAATCTAAACAACAATACCATAATTGTAAACAAGAAACAGTTATTTCTAATATAAAATAATATGGTTATTAAGCAAGTCTCAGCTTGTCATTGATGAGGCTATACTTGTAGATGTTCAGTTGTTTTTTTAGGAACATATTAACCTTATGAATGTTGCAATTAGCAAACGGTTCTGTTCATATATTTGAAGTATTAATATGGTAGCTTTTTAAAACAGTTTACATTAACTGGAAATTGAATCAGTATTGATCCTTCAAACTAATCTGCCCCATGTTCCCTGACGTCTCCTCTTCTTGTGAGAGATGTAACGGCGCTGTGGACAATATTGATCAAATAACCAGTAGGAGGCGCCAAATCTCAAATGACGTTCATGACAATCGCTTCATCATCGGCCTGTTGAGTCTCAGGTCAGTGTATGATGCAGGTGTGATTGTTGTCATGAAGTCTAAATTCACATTTCAAGCCAACATTGTTAATAAATCCACACACAGTTTCATACATTGTGCTTAAAGCTAGGAAAAACGATATGAAATGGTAAATATAGATCAGAAGGCACTTAACTGGAGGACGCCAAATAGGCTAGTGTGCGCATGCAGGTAATCCGATTACACTTCAGACAAACCACACGCGAGCTCGTTATGAACAGTCCACTACTGTACAATAAATGCTTCATTTCACATCCTGTTTTTACTCTCATTCGCAATGCCGCTCTTTATTAATCGAGACCAGATTTTTGCTCATCAAGTCCACCTTCTAGAGCACAAACTACGGGTGAGTTTCCTCTTATATTACCTGAATGTCATTGAAGTGATTTTACGTTTGATTTAAGTACAGACATGTCTACTGTCGTTATGATAATTATGCTGTTATATTGCCAAGGTTATTTTAGAAATAATTATATCGTGTTCTTTATTGTGCATAAAGTATAAATATAATATATAATATAATATATAATTTCAGTCACCAACAAAAAGTAGCTTGCTATTATGCATTATACATGTACCATGATAATACCGTGGTTTTCATTGAAGTACATTAGAATACTATATGAATATGGTAATCATTCAATATATAATCTCATTCTATATTCTCATACCATCAATGTTCTATGGTACAGCCACCATTTTGTATTTTGTAAGTGATAGTTATATGTCTCAAAACTAGTGAGCTGCTGTAGACAGCATTTTGGGCCTCATAGTTCATAGGCTCATTTGAATGATATCTTTAATGCCCAAAAGGGTTGTTTTGGTAGGCAACCCTCTATGATTTTGAGAGACAGCAACAGGTGTGTCAGTTAAGTTTTGTGTATGACTGTGACTGATGAATGTTGTCATTTTTTTTATTTTACTTGTATTATTTGTACTATTACATCTGTATAGTTATGCTAAAATGTAAGGCTTAATTGTAATGCTGTATGCTTAAATGTAATGCTAAAACTCTCTCCCTCTTTCTCTATTTAGAGTAAAGAGGAACGTATTTTGGAGTTGGAAACAGAGAATGCTCTCCTTCATTTGAGACTCGCTGAGGTACGGATTTATGTAGCGAATTTAGTGTGAAATGCATCTAACTTCCCTAATGGAGGCCGACCCTCCGCTGCAGTTAAGAGTTTGACCTGGCAGATGGTTTCACTGCAAGATAAGTGGCTTGCAGACAGACGACAGGTGCTCACCAGTCTCACCTAATTTACTCATGATCTTAATATCTGGGTATGCAAGACAGACTTTTGGTTGGAGATCAAAAATAGAGCAAAAAGCACCAATATATTTTTTTTTTAGATTTATGATGATAATATTATGGTAATATTTGAAGTAGCTTTGAGTACAATGTAAATAACATGGTATATATATGGTATATAATAATGATAATCATTCTATATCATGATATAAACTACCATTCAAAAGATTGTTTTTTGAAAGATATTAATACTTTTATCCAGCAAGGATGCATTAAATTGATCAAAAGTGACAGTAACAATGTTTATTTCTCAATATTATTTTATTCTATTTTAAAAAAAACATTTATTTTAAACTTTCTATTCATCAAAAATCCTGAAAAAAAATTAGTTTTCACAAAAAATATTAAGCAGCACAACTGTTTTTAACATTGATAATAAGAAATGTTTCTTGAGCACCAAATCAGCATATTAGAATGACATTTTTGAAGGATCATATGAAATTGAAGACTAAAGTAATGATGATGAAAATTCATTTTTGCCACCAAAGGAATAAATTATATTTGAAAATAGAAAAGATTTATTTTAAATTGTAATAATGTTTCATTATATTGCTGTTTTTACTGTATTTTTGATCAAATAAATGCAGCCCTGGTGAGCATAAGAGACCAAACTGTGCAGTAAAATTCCATAGAATTACCATCTTCACGATGCTTTTCGTAAGGTTAAAATCTATGTAAATGTATTGAACTGTTTATATGTGTTTCCCATTCATCTTTCCTAAACTTCTAGTGTTTGGGTAAACTTCGCCATGAGAGGGATGAGGAGATTCATGCCCATAGAAAGAAACATCAGCAACAGAGGAAAGTGCAGAAGTGCACAAATGAAACTCTTTCCAAACTTCTGTCTGAAGTTCAGGTGATTGCAAAAAACAGCTTTGAAATGCAATGCTTCGCAAATCCAGCATCATCATATGATCTGTCTTACTCTCAGATGCTGAAACAGGACTTGAGGGATGTTTTTACCATCTACGTGGGGTTTGCTAAAGAGCTGGAGGACCAAAGCAAGCAGCTGTTTGAATGTGTGGGCACTGCCAGAAATGCTATTCAGAACTTCCAAAGTGATGACCTTCAGAGTGAGTGTTCTTTACTGAGATGAACTCAGATCCCAATACATCTGCATTATCTGTGAATATATGTACCTCCAGATACACTTAAAGGATCTCATTCACTAATTATTTACGTGCATGTAAACTGTGCATACGGCAAGGTCATATGACGTCCTGGATTATGAACCTTAACTCTCGACCTTCATCTCCTCTTCTATTTAATCTTCTGCTCTCATTCCCTTCTTTCTTTACCATCTGTCTCTTCCTTCATCTGTCTCCATCTCTATCACAAAACCAGCCGTGTTGTGACAGTAGGTATGTGGTGCAGTGTTCAGAGATAATCCACGCATCCCCTCCCCCAGCCTCTCCTCCAGGAAAAGCTGCTGTCAGCAGGGACAGCACGGTCATATGTCCTGTGCGTCACCTGCACACCATGGTGACAAGCCTCCCACAGGGCCTGTTGATCTTATCCCTTGTCATTTATATAGCTGTATTTGTAAAACTCCAAGCCAAACCGCTCATCACTGTGTCTTAAAGTGCAAATGAAAAATACGTTCCTGACAAAAAGCTTTTTAGCGTACACTCAAAGATAACAGTATATAGAGTGATGTTTGTTGCCTTTTGTCCACTGTGATTATATAAGTTTGGTTTGCGATATTGTATTGGTTGATACCATTAGATACATATTGTTTCCAGTGGTGTGGTAGATTTTTTTTAGCCCAATATAAATTTGTGTTATTTTATTAGATCTTCCTGTGGTTTACTTCACACGTGGAGCTATCAAGAATCAAAAAATACTAAATTTATATTAAAAAGTATATAAACCTAATATTTATTAAACCAATCACATCAAAGTCTCATCAAAGTTTTAAACATTCAAAAATAACAAGTACAATGATTCTATTATACTAAACGTTGTTAAACATTTAAATAAAGTCACTTTTTTTCTGACCATTAGTCATCAAGTGATCACGAGGATATAGGTAACCTTTAATTTACCCAAGCTAAGTGATTACTAGAACTGAGCTCAAGAGAGGCAAACGCACTATATTTTTGGTGTACTGTAGCTATTGGACAGTGTTACTGTAGAAAAAGTTGTGATTTACACACTGTTTGATATTGAAAATGGCAGTTTGTCTTATTTCTGTGCTGTCAAGTATTTTCTCATCCAGTTTTTTCTTTGGCTCTGGACAGATTGTTTCCAACATAATATTTTTATAGTCAAGTCATTGTACTGTCTGACTGCAGGTTCCATGGATTAGAGGTTTCTATATGTAATCATGTTTTAATGCACACAAATAGATAGTTGTGAAGATTTCTTTGCATTTGTTTTCCGTAGTGCTCCGGATTCAGTTGACTGCACTTGAGCACTCTTTACAGCAAGAGAAGGAGAGATGCAGAGAGGAGCGGGTGAGGAGGAGGCTGCTCCACAACACCTTGGTTGTACGTACTTCATTTTCTGATTTGATTCACTGTTCTTAATGTGTTTTATAGGGTAACATTTTGCCGTTTATTTAAAGTAAAGATGTAGGGAGTACACTGTTATGTTATTACCTTCTGTGGCTTGACACATGAATATTTCGGTAATAAATGTTTCAGACCAATTTCTACCTTACTTATTCTTAAAAATGACCGTGTAAGCAGTTAGGATGATTAAGTCACATTAAAAATAGTTTAACCACCACACACATTTCTCTCTGTAGGAGCTGAGGGGGAATATCAGGGTTCACTGCAGGGTGCGTCCAATTCTGCACTTTGATCACATCCCAGGATCACCGACAATCAATGGGTAATGCGATCTAAATACATATTGAAAGAAAAGTGGTAGATTAATGCATATTAAATTAATAAAATTATTCAATTACAACAGTTCTATTAAATTAATAGTAAAAAAAGGATGCAATTTAAATAAAAAATATTTTATACAGAAACCACAATCTTAGGGAATGCTGTATATCTTATAGGTGTACTAAATCTCATTTAATCTCATTTTCCTTTTTAAGGTCTTCATCATGTGAAGCAGTGGTGCAGGCCATCAATGATGTGAGTAAATTGATTATATGTAGTGTTTATGGGATCTATAAAATTGTAATGGCCCAGCACTACACCCTACATGCTGGAATAATCATCTCTGACCACCCTTGTTTTGCAGGACTCTGTTTTTGTGAATTGCGCCAAACCCTCGAGTCCTGTAATGAGCAAAATATTTGAGTTTGAGAGGTATTTGAACACTGCATAAAATGTGAACATTTGAAACGGGCTTTGGTGGTGGGTGATGCATAGAGTGTCAATTTTTTGTTTGATTTGCAGAGTACATGGTCCAGAAGACAGCCAAGAAACTGTGTTTGAGGAGGTGAAACCCCTTCTAACCTCTCTACTTGATGGGTGAGTATCCTGTTTAATACAAACAAGTTTAATTATTATTTAGGGAAGATTCTGTAATCAAATGACTAAAGAAGCTTATATATATAATTTTATTAACATTGACTAAATTACATTTTACACACATTAGTGGCAGTTACTTTGTCTATTTTTGTTCCACTGTTGTGCCTCAAAATCGGTAACCTAGACAAATCTGTGACTAGAGGTTGCTGTCTATTAAATGTTTGTGCGAGAACGTGCCTGGTGCTCGTGCACATTATCGTGAATGTGGTTTGGGAGTATGATATATTCATTTACTGATTTATAGGGATGCAAGATATATCAGCCACCATATCAGTATATCGGCCGATATATGTTAATTTTGAATGTTATCGTTATCGGTCCGATTAGAAAATTTGGACAATATATTAAAGCCGATAAATAATGGATGGATTTCCTTCAGCTGAGACACTACAGATAC
This sequence comes from Anabarilius grahami, assembly GCA_003731715.1. Taxonomy (NCBI): domain Eukaryota; kingdom Metazoa; phylum Chordata; class Actinopteri; order Cypriniformes; family Xenocyprididae; genus Anabarilius; species Anabarilius grahami. Next base: position 3,391,214 of record RJVU01072567.1, on the reverse strand, counting down.
ACACTATCCGCCATTATGGTTTTGAATTGCTTGAAATATGATTGTCGGCTAATATATCGGTTATCGGCTTTTAAATATAAAGAATTATCGGTTATCGGTATTGGCCAAAATTTTCATATCGGTGCACCCCTACTTATTTACTAATAATCTTTTTAGACAAGCTGTCCAAGTGCTATTGCTTGCTCTACCATTATGACATTATGACATAATTTTATAATTCTGATTGTTATTTATCCATGTAACACATTAATAAAACGATCTAGTCCATCTGGATGTTAT
>RJVU01072567.1:3379273-3390773 GCA_003731715.1 Anabarilius grahami | reverse complement strand
TGTGATCTGGAAAAATTTACAACACTTCGGAATAACAGTAAATATAATTTACTAATTTATTTATAGTGCTTTTTTAAAAAGTATATTATTCTGAAATAGCATTACAGAAAATAAAACCTCGAAAAGAAAAGAGAAAAGAAAAGAAAAGAATAAAGAAAGTAGTGGCTTGCAACCCAACAAAGGGAAATAGTTGCAAGGAAAAACAACTTAAAACATCTGAGAATATGAGGTAGAAAACTCTTAAACATTTAATCAACAGAGAGCTCTAGTCACAGATTTGTTTAGGTCACCGATTTTGGCAAAACACTGCCAACAAAGTCACGCTTTGTGTAAGTATTTTAATACTTTAATACTTTATACTATAAATCTGTCTTTTCATTTCAGGTATAATGTATGTATCATGGCATATGGTCAGACGGGCAGTGGAAAGACACACACAATGATTGGCTCCCAGCCTGAGGCGCCCACAGCTGCAGTGCAGGACTCTCAACAGGGCATCATTCCAAAAGCAGCCAATGAGCTATTCAAGTAACATCCTTCTCACAGCACAGTTAAAATCTCTACACGTTATTACACGCAGGATTCCTGACTTTCTGCCTGTATTGATACATGTCACAGGCTGATCTCTGAGAAGCCAGCAGACAGTCATATGGTGGAGATGTCAGTGGTGGAGGTCTATAATAATGAAGTTCTGGACCTGCTGGCCAGAGATGAAGATGGGGTGACAGTTGGGGTGAAGAGAGAGGTCATCACCACCAGCACAGGCACCAGTGAGGTGCCCTGCCTAACACATGAGTGAGTCACAGCAGTCAGCATGAAGATATATCATATCACACGTTTTTTTTAATAAATTAAAAATAATACAATTTAACTAACCATGTAATCATGCATAGTTAGGATTACAAAATAAGTTATCAACTTTTAAAGGTTTATAATAAGGTTCAATTAGTTAATGCATTAGGTATCATAAACTAACAATTATTTTTAAAGCATTCATTAATCTAAGTTACTCTTAATAATTATAAATCTACTATTGTTCTTTGTACTATTGTGAAATTAGGTTCATTCATAATATACTAATTATTGTACAACATGTAAATGTTTTAATGTTTTAGCATATGTAGACATCAACATTAACCTACATTGTTAAAGGTTCTTTGAGGTTTCATGACACCTAAAGTGTAACTAATGTTAACAAATTGACCAGATTAACCACTTTCAGAAAGGAAGAGAAGATGATTTGCATATATTTTGTTGTTGATGTCAAAGCATTTTTTTGCCTATGTCATGTTATAAATTTAAATAATATTGATTGACCTATGAAATCCACAGTAGTTTTAATAAATATAAATATTTGATGTTTAAGACATTTTCTCCCCTTTTTTGGTCTGTGTTAATGCATGTGAGTGTACTCATCTGCATTTGTTTTGTTTGTTCGACCTGCTTTTTCATTGTACTTTGAGCTCGTGTGCATGTGACTGTCACAGGTCTGCATGTGTTTGTGTGTCAGGTTGGTGCGGAGCTCTGCAGAGGTGATGCAGCTGATCAATTCTGTGTTGAAACTAAGATCTCACAGTCCCACCCTGGTGCACATGGACTCCTCCAGATCTCATTTCATCGTCACTCTCACCGTCACCTCCAAAAGCCCAGATGCACTGGCTCTAGGTATGATATACAGTGTTTCTTCAAAAGTGCCAGTCCCCAGTTCACAGGTTTTGAAGCTGAAATGTTCCCTTAAGCCATTCGCCGCTATCTGCAGCACACGCGGTCATGGCTGTTAAGTGAGACCGAGCGTATTATCTAAAGACGCACAAACAAACGGTCATTCTAACAACTCTATTTTCTCAAACACCCACTGGATTAGTTATCTACACATACACACACTCAAGCACTTTCTTGCTACTCTGAAAGTAGAGCTCAGTGCTGACTCCAAAGGTTTCTCATGGGAGCACTGAAAGACCTCATAAAGGTTGCTATAAAGTGGATTTACATGTCTAAAAAATGAATGGGAAAAATCATAACACTTAATATGACGGCTGTACATAGTCCTGCTCTAAAGTTAAAAGAGCCAATCACATTTTAATATCATTAAAATGTCACCATCACCTGTTTTTTTTGTTGTTGTTTTTTTAATTCTTGAACACGCATGCATTAGTTAAACCAGATTAGCCCTTAAAATATGATTTATTTATTTGTAAAAATATAAACCAGGGATTTTATAGTTAACTGAAACTAAAAACATTTGATAATATAATATAATATATTAATTATTATAATATATTTATTTATTATATAATTATTATTAAAAAATATATTATTTTATTATCTGAGATTTCGGCCTTTACCCATTCAGGTAGACGGTAGCTAATTGCTATACTTTTATGACTGGAAATGAGCGGTTTGGTGTCATTACCGAGGTGGCTGCTGAGTGAACTGACCTGCTTAAAAGGGATTTTGTTACCATCACACTTGGAAGAAATAATTTTATTCATATTTTATGGACTCGTACAGTGTGATCTCTGTGTGTTGCAGCTCGTAGGCTGCAGAATGCCAGACAGGATGTCCAGCGAGTGTCTCAGAAGGAGTGGTGGAGCCCACGCTGCCGGAGGGCCGCCTCTTCGCGCTCATCTAGCCCCGCCTCCTCGCCGTTTAACTCCCCCTGTCACTCACCATGCCCCTCTCCCCGTCACTCACCATGCCCCTCTCCCCGACCCAGCATCACACAGCCCCCCCTCAAGACCAAGCTGCAGTTAGTGGACCTGGCTGGGAGCGAGTGTGTGGGTAAGAGGTTGCAGTGTTGTGCTCCGTTGAGTAGGGCGTAGTTACTTGTTAAGCCCATTTTACAGTAAAACAAAATATAACCATATTCAGACACATTAGATAAGGTTTATTGAGTGTTAAATCTTAGGTCAGATTTTATTCAAGTGCTCCTAGTAAATGAAGATGTGAATAGTGTGTTAACACTAATGTTTATCTGTGTTTAGGGATGTCAGGTGTGACCGGTGCCGCTCTGTGGGAAAGCTCCTGTATAAACCGCAGTCTCTCGGCTTTGTCTGATGTTCTGGGAGCTCTAGCCGAACAACGACCTCACGTCCCCTACCGCAACAGCAAACTAACACATCTGCTACAGGACGCCATAGGTGAACACATTCACTTTGAAAAACAAGTAACTTGAACTTGTACACTAGTCTGTAAAACAAGCAATCTAATGACCTGTTACATTATTGAGAACTTTTCAGTTTAGCATGACATTTTTATATGCATGTATGCTGGACATAGGCCTGGTTTCACAGACAGGGCTTAGATTAAGCCAGGTTCAGGCCAATTAGGACATGTAAGTAACTTTTATGAACATGCCTCAGAAAAACATAACTGGTGTGCATCTTGAGACAAATCAATGGCAGTGACATATTTTAAGATATGTCAGTGCAAGTTGCTTTCAGATAAAACAGCTCAAACATGCATTTTAGTCTGGGACTAGCTTAAGCCTCGTCTGTGAAACGGGGATAATGTCATTTATCACAGTGCAACTTACTTAATATTACAGTCATTTGCAATGTATTTTTAAACATTAGATATAATGTTTATCTTTAATAATGCAGATGAAATTTAGCTCTGTAACTAATTCAATTAAATTAGCTGTTCAATTAAATAAAAAATATTTTATATTTTGGACACAGTGGCAACTTTTTTACACTTACTTGAAAGATTTTGTAGAACTTTTTCCTTGCATATATTGTGCAAGTTTCCTTTACTTTTATTTGAGCCACAGTTTAAACCAGTTCATCCAGTCAAGTTTGAACATAACCACAATAACCGTCATAGACAGGGCCTGCCTACATTCTCCTTTCTTCTCTCCCGAACCTCGCCTGACCATACTTTTGACCGCTCTTCTGTTTCCTTCTGGCACAGGAGGGGATGCGAAGCTTTTGATAATGCTGTGCGTATCCCCTACTCAACGCTTCCTGACTGAATCTCTTCAGTCCCTGGGGTTTGGTGCCAGAGCCAGACAGGTCCAGAGGGAGCCACCACGCAGGAAGAACACGGCTCTGAAGATGAAGTGACCAACAAAGAGATCCATTTGATAGTAAAAAAAAGCTGCTTGTGTTTTTATTTGTATGCAGTTTGATTGCAGGTTTATGGTGCTCAGGTCATGTTGGAATTTGTGGTGCTTTGTAAAAAGACTTTAGGGTTAAATTTGTTGATATCATAGTTTATACTAGTATTATTTATGAAGTAATTCTAGTATTTTTAGTTTAGGATATGTTATACACTCACTCTCTTGGCTGATCATGCACTTTGGGGATATTCCTCTGAAAAATGTTTACAGGTGTTTTGTGTTTAGTGTGAGTGGAACACTTCAGATTTAGTGCATATGCAATTATCCATTACTTTGTGTTAAAGTATTGATGTGATAATGAAAAATGTATGGCTTTGAAGTAATAGTGTTAGCAACCTGACACTAGTTTACCTTATATTTTACTGCAAGGTAACGTGATGCCTTTCCAGTGTATAACTATTTGTCTGTTCAAATAAAATGCATAGTGTTAATAAAATTGAAAGTAAAACGAATCATAAACTTCTGTCATTTGCTTTCCAATATTTTGTCCGATTGTTACAAAGGGCAGACTACTGATGTAATGTTTCTTCCCCAGAGTAGTGTAGCGTTGCTGGGGCGTGACTTTCTTTATTTACATATTCGTCATAACCAATCGGAAACTTCTCATGCGAGTGATGTAACATGAAAACACGGAAGTAGTCGTGTAAGCGTTACTTAAGCTTAGGTTGTTACATGTCACCCGTAACAGCGTATTCTTTATCTAACACGCCTGTATGTGACGGATGACTGAATACAGCTCTCGATATTTTCTGTTTTTTCAGTCATTTTCTGCATTTTATCGTTCCACGACGAACAGGTGAGGTTTTTATCTAAAGTATATAATATAGCTCAGTAATAGTGTGACTTCAGCGCAACTGTGCAACTTATGGACAGTCATCTTACTGAACGTTATAATTTTTTTCCAGTGTTGCGAGATAAAACAACACGGAATGTTTCCTGTATGTCAGATCTTGTTTAACGGGTTAAACATGTATGTAACATTTTAACTATTTTCTAGAATAACTTGTACATTATTGTTAGCCCTATCATGTTAATATGGGCAGCTTATTATAAAACTATCTTAACGTCCAACGCACTGGACATGACATTCCCACTCAGTATTGTTAGATGAAAAATAAATATCTCCTATTATTTCCACACGTCGTAAATTGTTTGCAACTATTAATCCATTTTTAATTTTGTACAGCATTACAGTTTAAAGTCAAGATGCTTAAAGCCATCGGTCAAACTTTTTTTTCCTCTGGACTCCAGCACCCAAAGTTCACTGCTCAACAGAGCAAGGTTAGTACATAACTCAATTATGCATGTCATTTAGGCAGAAACCGTCCAGGCTTAACTTTATAACAGATTTGTTAATATTTACTTATTGCTTATTTGCAGAGATAAGGCTTGCATTTTGTTTTCGATGTAGTCTGCTCATGTTTAAATTGAAGCAGTCCTTCCTTAGTATTACCAGTCATATCTGATGGAGTGATGTTTTTCAGGGTGAAGACTATGAGATCCGTACTTACCACACAACAAACTGGGTGAGCACATCTGTTACTGGCATGGAGCAGGACCCGGCCTTCAGCACAGGCTTCAGAAGACTCTTCAAATACATTCAGGGCAATAATGACAAAAGTAAGTCTTCATGTACCTGTAGATGACAAGAAGCTCATATTTTCCTGAAGTAGACACTCAGGATTAGATGCATTTAGCTAGTATTTCCTTATGTCAGCCCTGTGATTGTGACATTTTCATTACACATCAGATATACAATGCAAAATAGCATAAGCACATATGGGGGAGAAATCTCCTTCATGCATAAAGCCAGAAGTTTTACGTGGAAGTGAAGGTTTCCTGTGACTGCAATAAATCCCAAGATGCCTTTATAATAATAAAAAGCATGTGCCAAATTGTTCCCACAGATTAAATTGTGTTAATGATTCACCGGGTGACACTTTACCTGCAAAATGGCTTTGGCACATTATGATCAGTGCAAGTTTCTGCACCTTTTAATTAAAGACCTTTGATATCAGCTTTATCTGAGCGCTTGTCCTGTACCGTCATGTGTCAGAGTGTAAGGTGGAGATGACCGCACCAGTGAGCTGTATGATTGACCCTGGTGCTGGACCTGCTTGTGAAAGCACCTTCACTATCTCCTTCTTCATCCCCGAGGAACATCAGGCTGACCCACCCAAACCCACCGACGCAGATGCTTTCATAGAGAACCGAAAAGAGTTAACGGTGTTTGTGAGGTATATGTTTGTGTCTTTAAAATTGGAAATTAAATTTAGCTACAGTACCATTCAAAAGTTTGGAGTCAGTAGGTTTGTTTTTTTTAAAGTAATTATGCTATTTAGCAAAAATGCCTTAAATTGATCAAAAGTGTCAGTAAGAACATTTATAATGAACATTTACAAAGAATCCTGAAAAAAAAAAAAAATCATGATTTCCAAAAAATATTAAGCAACACAACTGTTTTCAGCATGAATGATAGTAAGAAATGTTTCTTGAGCACCAAATCAGCATATGAGAATGTTTTCTAAAGGATCATGTGATCATGTGTAAATTCAGTTTTGCCATCAAAGGATTAAATTGCATTTTAAAATATAATAAATAGAAACTTTTATTTTAAATAATAATAATAATTCAGAATATTACTGTTTTATTGTATTTATTTGACCTTATAAATGCAGCCTTGAAGGGTGTAAGAGACTTCTTTCAGAAGCATTTAAAAAATCTTACCTACCCCAAACTGTGGAATAATAGTTTGTTGCCAGGTCTTACTGTTCTTTAAAAATGATTTTGTTGCCATAGCTTCACTTTTGCTTGGCCTTGTTTTGCAGGACGTTTGGAGGCTTTGCTAACAGTGAGAGCAGTCGTGAGGAGCTTCTGAAACTGATGGAGAGCCTCAAGAGGGATGGGATAAAATTCAAAGAGGCTCCGTTCTATAGAGCGGGATATGACAGCCCCTTCAAACTGACCAACCGCAGGAATGAGGTGTGGCTGATCAAAGATGAGGAAGAAAAAGCCTAAGGATCAAATGAGCATGCCTTGTGATCTGAATGAAGAGGAGGTCAATTGTTTATTTGAACTTAACAATAGTTATGTAGGTGCTTTTGTTTACTATGTACATGCAAGTGCCTGAATGTTTTTATATGGGAAATTAACACTGTACTGTAACACTGATTGTATAACCAATATATTTTACACCAGCATTAACACTTTAAATACCTACAATTAACAATGAAATCATATGAAAAGTATGTTGAAGTAATTTTAAATATTTTTCATTAATTGTTTTTGTCATTAATAATGTATCAAAGCACTCATGTAATGCTTGTGTAAAGGTGCAAGTAAGACCTGACTGAATCAACTATTTTATTGTTGTGAAATATAAATACATAATCTCATCTGTATTTTTACCTGTTTATATTGCACTAAATCTTGAATCTAAAGATTAACGGGAACAATAACAGTGTATTAAATTGACACTAGTTTTTCTGTATTTTGTCTTTCTGGTCTTAAAATAACTGGTACACGTTGTAACCTTTGGCCCTCTAGTGGTTCAAAAATAAAACAGCACGAATCTTGCGGAAGAACATTGTTTTGGTTGTGATTTGGCGCTGCGCCTTGGAGATTATATTGAAACAAATTATTTTAAAAATGTCAGGAGTGTTATCAGCGGTTATGCTTAAGGTTATGGGTTGGTTAAATATCTAAATTTAATTTAAATTACTAAAACAAAATAATTGCTGTAAATTACTATTTCAAATACAGATAGTATAAAATTAAATACAAAATAGGTCCTTGGATTATATCTTATCAGAAGACTTTTGGTGATTCCTCAGAGCTTTGCCACTTTAAAAGACCATGATCATTTTTTCTTGTTCATTGGGGCAAAACCCTTTCTTTTCTGCAGATTTAATGTGACTTGCACAGGCGAATGACGAAGTTCCTGCAAAAACCGTCCCAACAGCTCTAAACTATTTTATTATAGGTTTAGACATATAAAGACATGGGGCCTCATATAAAGATCACAGATTTGATCTTAGCGTGTGCGTACGCTTAAATCCACTCCAACGCTCATATTTATAAAAACGGTCTTTGGTGGAGAAGTGCTTAGAGCCACGTCAGGGTCTGAGCAGACGTAGGGTAGAGTGGGGTAAAATGAGCCATTTTTTTTTACTTGTGTGGTCCTCAAGATAAGGGAAAATGAGGCAGAAGTACAATGAAAGTATTTAAAGTAATTTCAGGATGTTTCCTTTCATTTTAAATGATCTAAAAAATGTGGTTTATAAAAAAGTGTTCCTTTGGCTCAATTTACCCCAGGTTAGGGGTAAGTTGAGCCGAGTCAGTAGGTGGGTGTAAACTGACCATCTAACTGAATCAAACCCACGTGAAATTTTTAAGATAATGCACCTATTTTAAAAATCTTTGTAAAAATCTTTTTTTTAAAGCTAAATTAAACATAAAACCAACCAAATGAAGTTGAAATTTCAGTATCCTTAATTGTTTGCATTTCTGAAACAATATGTTGAACATCAAAGTTGTAACCTTCCCATAAACAGAGAGTTTGTTGAGTAAAATTAAATAAAAACTAAATAAGAATGAATATAATGTCACTGAAATTAATAAACATTTTAGTCAAAAGGTTCTTGACATGGTAGTTTTTCTGCAATGTCGACCATGTTAGGCCATTAGAGACTACAGGTGGAAAGATATATATGATTAAACATCCTCTTGTTCGTATCAGAGAAGGATTTGGTGTACTTGTACACTGTTCCTATTAAATAAACTCGAAAATAAAGATAAACTAAACCAGTTGTGTAATATTACATTGAAATGACACCAGTTTATACTTCAGATTTAACTTAAATTCATTGCCTTATGGTGGGGTAAGTTAAAACGCTGGCTCAATTTACCTCACAACATTTGGCATACTTTGCCCCATAGCTGCCATTTTAGGAAAAGCAAGCTAGCTTACCAATTCAGAATAATATTTAGCTAAATGACTTGCATGGTTTTATACGTTGCTAAATCACCAACATGCATCAAAAATAGTTTTAGACCTGGACAAATTTGCTTTGATGAAACAGCCATTAGGCTACATCTGTTATATTAAAATTTTACTTTGACAAGCCAAAAACAGTTTTTAAAGTAAATAAGCGACTTTCACTCCTCCCAAGTGCTTCTCCTTTTCACAGTCTGGCAGAAATGATGGGTGGTTCCAAAATATATGGTCACATGACAATAAAATGTTACAGTTGCCAAGATACACGGGGTGGGTCAACTTACCCAATGGCTCATCTTACCCCACTCTCCCCTACGCACTTTTAATTGTTATTACTGCATGTTTTTGGAAATCTAAGCTATTCTTGCAGCTCGCTAAGGATTTGGACGATGACTGGTGATCTTTTATATGTAAATGACATTAATAAGGTGGCGTTTACAACGCGGAGAACTGAAACCATTCAGCTGCGCGCAAGTTCAAGATCATTTGCGATTTATAGATTTCACATCAGAAAGAGAGGCGTACGCTCGTTTTCTGTGTACGTTCATTCTATGAATAACACGTACGCACATCTGAGAAATGATCGTAAGATCAAATTTAGGACAGTTTCTGCGCAACATTTTATAAATGAGGTTTGAAGATAGATTTGTCTGCACGCTCTCCAAAAAGTTACATAGTGTAGCTTTAATGAAAAGAAATTGTTTTATTTAGATTCAGTCTACTACACATTTTTTTCTGTGTATAAAGAGAAATCATCAATTTATTATTATTTTGGCTACCTATTTTAATTAGGCTACTAATAGAGCTAAGCAGAGGTTGAAAAATGTTTTTGGTAACACTTTAAAGGTGGTACAGAGGATGTTTTGTTTTATACATTTTTGCAATATTACTTGAAACTGTCTTTACAAACTGATAAAAGACTATTTATTAGGTGCACTGAAAGGAATATTATTAATATACATCATCTGTGCACGAGCTAGGGCCTTAAAAACATCAGCCAATCGTTTACGCGATCATCGCGTAAACGATTGGCCCTCTGGCTTGTCAATCACTGCCATGACGTTCCTTGTGAGAGACGCGCGGCTGCGCGCTCCAGTAACTTTCCACACTCCACAGGCGCCGCATGCAATGTTTTTGTCAGGAGTACGGTGTTCATATTAGGACTTCCTCACACCTCAGTCATACAACGAAAAGGCGTCTTCCCTCAGACTAAAAGGCTTCAGTCATCCGACAAAACGGCATCGCGCCTCAGACCAAAGGCTTCAGACGAAAATGTATCGGATGAAACGGACTCAGACTCAAAGGCATCTTTTTTTTTTTTTGTATAGCCTAACTTTCTATTGGCTTTTATCCCATCATAATGCCCTCCTTCTGTTGTCTTTTTCTTCACTGGTACTATTCCCAAATTGATGTAAGGTTTGTGTGCGTGTTGATGGTATTCGTGTAGGCTATTTATGTAATCCCTTGGCAAATAAGAAAAGAACATGCCGATTTTCACATTGGTCTGCAGAAAAACAGCAACGGGCTGAATGAAAATGTAAAATGTGACTTTTCCATCCAGATAGTGATATTCTGTTTTTTATTTTTAATGCATTCCTTTTTTATTCTTATGTATTTGTTTCCTTTTTAAGTTAAGCACTTTGAATTACCATTGTGTATGAAATGTGCTAAATAAATAAAATAGCCTTGCCTAGCCTAATCGACTCTCTGACAGTAGGTGGCGCTGGAACAGCAGAAATAAAGCCGTTTCCTTGGTAACCTCTGTACACAAAGCAGCTGTGCATATAACAACGCATTCAAATAGCTCGAAATATGTATTTTTTACCTCTCTTATAAAAATGAACCATGGTTTTACTACAATAAAACAAAATGGTTAACCATGGTAACAACAAATTAACCATGGTTTTGCTACACTATAAGGCATTTGTACTAAAATTATTGTTATACAAGTAGCCTATCAATCCGACAAAAAAAAAAAATCATAGTTAACACTTTTAACCATGGTTAATTTTAGTTTGCAATGCAAGCTAGTTGTAATGTGTTATTTTGCTAACTCTGCCTGAGTTTGATGTCTTTTAGTCTGAGGCTGTTTCGTTCGATGGCTAATTCTATGAGACCTGACACCTGACGTCGTTTTTCCTGAGACCTGAAGCCTTTTAGTCTGAGGCATGACCTTTACAGTCTATGGGCATGACGCCTTTTCTTTATATGACTGAGGTGTGAGGAAATCCTAATATGAACACTGTACAGGAGACAGGAGTAACAACTGCAGATTATGAGTTACCTGCGGTGAGTCCGACATAATGAATCCACTAAAGCCGGGGACACACCTAACGATTAGCTAAAACATTCTAAGACTGAACTGAACACACATACCGATTGTT
>RJVU01072567.1:3358327-3379182 GCA_003731715.1 Anabarilius grahami | reverse complement strand
GCGTTCAGTCTGCGATTACAGTCGGTGTTCAAATTCCATGTGAAAGTATATAAATCTGCTTCAGGAGCAGGAAACAATCGCTGTATGTTGAGCATAGTCTTAGAATGTTTTAGCTAGTCGTTAAATGTGTGCCCGGCTTAATAACACAGCGAATGCCGGTGGTAAACCTACTCGTGTTCCAATACTCGTGCACGAGTTTTGGGAGGCGTTCACTCGAAATGAGCTGTGAAGGAGGAGGGTTGTTCTTACGCATGCGCTCATTTCAAAAACTCAGTCGACGAAAAGATCCTCTGTACCACCTTTAATTTAGGGTCCAATTCTCACTATTAACTAGTTGCTTATTAGCATGCATATTACTAGGATATTGGCTGTTTTTTGAAGCACGTTTAATGCCTTATTCTGCATGACCATATTCTACATCCCAATCAGATTCGAGAACCAGAACGAACTGCAGTATAATAACTATTAATAAGCTGTAATTAGGAGTTTATGAGGCTAAAATCATAGTTAATAGTTAGCTAATAGTGAGAATTAGACCCTAATCTAAAGTGTGGCCAAATATTTTTGACAAAGGACATAACCTCAGGTGCTAGCTAAAGAAATCCTACAAGGCCAAACACACACTGCACCGTCATCAGGTTTATTTTCGAGGGAACGGTTGCCTGAATATCGTGTTCACACGCTCAGCACAAAAGACGACGTGCATGTGGAGAAACACGGAGCTTATTTCTATCTCTCTGTTGCAGCCAAATCATAAAGATTCATAACCTCTTTCGTGATATAACCTACAAATATCATTTTGCATACGATGTTTGGTCCAGGTCACAGTATCGAGCTTTAAATGATGGTCAGTAAGACGGAAGTAGAGGTTGATGGCCCTGCAAAGCCACTGGAGTTGATGTACGGCTGTGGGTGTTATGGTGACGGTGCTAATGAGATTGTGGTTTGGGCTGCCGGCTGACAGGTGGCAGTGAATCAAAGACAGAGACGAGACAGATGGGCAATTTTTAAATATCACCATGTTTTATTACAGAGACATACTCCAGAGGGTTAGCAGCTTGCTTCCTCTTTGCCATCGTTATTTATTCTGATTTTATTTTCTGATCCGCTTTTCCATCAGTTCGATGGGTGAAGGAACTGGATGGAAGTTCTGTGACTTAATGACTCTGACCACATGTCTGTAAGGATGTCCCCTCTAATCACACTTCACTCACTTCCCTCCCAAAAAGCCCACCTCCAGCTACAGTATATCAAACCAACATTCTGGCTATTCTAAAATAAATATTCTACAAAAGGAAGCCACTCCTAGCAAAGGTTTCTAAAATGTACAAATTCTTTGAAAATAAGTTCAGTTGTTACATAACATTTCTTTAGTTATATACATAAAAAACATTATAAAACTGCACAAGAAAAAAAGAAGAAGAAAAAAAAAACCGCTTGACAGGTAAACAGGAGGATTAGTAATTAAGCAGTCACGTTCACTAGATGTTAACAGAACTCAGTCTGACAAATGCCCTCTCATTTCAGCTAGTTAGAGTGTTCCGTTCGGCTCTTTGGTAACCAAAACAATTACAAGTAAAATCGGTCATTTGTTTCAAGTAAGATGTCAGAACTTTAAAATAACCAACACAGACACAATGCTTTTTAAATGACAAATAAAAGGAGACGATGAACAGTGCAAGCCTACACACCAAAAACCAAATCAACTTTTTTTTGTTTCCACAAACAAGCCATTGTTACTCCAATCTCTCGGCCCACAATTCCTTTTCTATTCCAGACACTTCCAATGGTCCAAACCGTAAGAAAAGATAAGTCTCTTGTAGAAATTGGTCGGTGTGCTCTTCATCTTGTGTACTAAAGCTGTCTTACTGAAAGGCGCTGACAGAGCTGTCTCTGAGAAGTTTGTGATGTGACGCACCTCTTTGGACCCACAGCGCTGACACAATATCCATCAACTTGAACTACTACAGCCAAAACAAGCAGTCACATAGTAATTCCTTCAATACAACTTTCATTAACAGCTTCACCAAAAAAAAACCCCACACAAATCTGACTGTTAATGCTGAAGAGTGGGAAAAAAAGGCTGAACAAAATAACAGAAGTAATTGCTAGGCTTTGAAAAGATGAGTCTAGTATTGCCACTGAAAGCAGGGTTCCCTCCGAAATGAAGGTCAAATTTGATTAGATAGGTTACTTTATTTCTGAAGAGCTATAGGTATAGCAGTACACTGCCTACTGCTTGAGCTGACAGCTTGATCTACCTTAGATCTGCGTGTCTGCCCACACTACAACATCAGGCAGCGCTGCCTGGATTAGCAGGCGGCAAGACCATCTAGAGTTCAACTCCTGGTCTTCTGCCCTCAGTCAATCTCTGGTGCCGAGAAGACATTCTGCCTTTGCCAAGGAGCCGTTTCTCATCCTAACTGCTGCTCTGTTCACATAAAGTGCTGTTAGAGTCCTGAGAGTTGGGAAGGGGCATGTTTGATGGAGAAAGCGGGCATGGGTCTTCACAGTCAGTGAGTTCTCCATCCCTCTCACAAATAACTGTCATGGGGCTGCTGAGGATCCGGCTGCGGGCGTTGTACTTGCTGCTGGCGGCAGAGGGCGGTGTGCGGGATCGGCCGTACTTCGTCCCGATTAATGACGGCGACGTTGAGAACATTCCCTCATTGCGTGCCCAGTCCTCGGACGCCCTTTTGTTCCGGCCCGGAGAAGAGCAGGGGCTGTCGCCCGTCGGAGATGCTGGATCGAACGAGGAGTCGAGAGAGCGAGTCCTTTGAAAGCGCGGGTCAGTGCTGCGCAGCATCTCGGCGGCAGACATGCGGAAGCTGGTCTCGGAACGACTGCCTTTCTTCAGCAGGAGGGCCTTGAAGGTGTCGCTGCTGGTCGGGGATTTGCGCAGGCTGCGCTGTATGGAGCCCGTTTGCCGTGGCAAGGAGGAGGTCAAGCCGGGGGCCATTCCTGTGGGGGTGACCGGTGGGGATAGAGGACCTTGTGAACGGTCCTCTTCGGATTCCTTGCGCCCCAGGACCTTCCGCTTTGACCTGGAGATAAAAGTAAAATAATGTCAAATAAATTGTTTTGTAAAAACAGATATTAAGCAATGTAAGCCAAAGTAGGGATGCACAATATATTAGGACCACATCTGTTAATGGAATCTGAAGATAATGGATATTTTTTTAACCCTCACTTAAAGTAAAAAAATTTTTAAAACACTAATTTAATAACAAATTTAATCTTTAAATTTCAAAATAAATTTTCAATTTTTCATACTGTCAATTATGTTATGGCTAAAATCACTTGTAGCATTTAAAACAAAGGTTTTTTGTTTTTTAAATTGAGTTTTAAAATTGTGCATCCTTAAACCAAAGGTTAAAAAAAAAAAAAAACTTTAAATATTAGCTCAAGCTTATATTGGTTAGCAGTAGGCTGCAGAGAATCAGTTCATAAAGTTTGTGTTTGATTTAAACTATTATTTAGAGAATAATGACAGAGCTGCCAATTTATTGCCAGCACAAATGTTTAACTAAAATGCTTCAATTCAATTAACAACTAATCTAACTACTCCTGAAGCAGAACATCTTGAATAAGATTCAAGTCAATTTTAGTGATTCATTTTTTCAGTCTTGATGAGCCTATCCCCTTCATTGATTTCTGTCCCTCATTCTCATTAAACTCCACTAGCCCCCAGCAAACCAAAACTTTACTGCAAAATTGGAAAAGCAGGAATATCTTAATGCAGGATATAAATAGCAGGAGTGTGGGGGGAGGGGTGGTTCATTTAATACAAATTCAGTCCTTTAAAAGCCAAACCAAAGAGGAATACTGCAAGCATAGCAACTTTATGGAAGTGCAGACATAATGGAAGCCTAATCAACAAAGCAAACTAGGCAAAATGCCCAGCATCATTTTAACCCAGTGGGCTGTTCATTAACCCCACCAGTAGGGGGACCTTGGGTCAATGAAAGCTAGCATTTGTGTCCAGGATCAAATCAAATTCATTAGCATGGCATAAATGCTGCAGATTAGAGAGCGTGGGATTATCTGCGGGATGGAGCAGAAATTCATCCCACGTCTGAGATGCGCTGGGAGATTATAGAGCTAATCCCACCCTAGCATTGCCACGGGAGGAATACGCCAACAGCTAATTACTTGCCAGACCGCACCTCGTATGTTGGGGGGTGTTCGTGTTCAACTGGTCCAGGCTGAACGAAAGAGAAGGAAAAGGAGGATGGGAGGGATCAGGAAAGACCAAGGAGGAAGAGAATGACAGATATGACAGTGTGGGAAAATGACAAAGGATGTGGAAGCAAGAATTGAAGTGTCAGAGATACAATATCGAAAATATATATCTAAACCCCATTTAAATGTTAAAAAAGCTCTTTAAAAATATATAAAAATAATAAAATGTTATATTTAAAATTTAAGATTTTATTTTTTAAAATTAAAATTAGAGAATAGGATTATTTCTATGCTTCATTTCTGAGGTTTATTCATAAAACAGTCAAAAAACAATTTGCAGAGGTAAAATAATACACTTATTTTGAGACCTTTTTTTCTCCAGCATGACTTGTGTCACAGAGCAAGGTTCATGAAGAAATGATTAACCAAGTCTGGTGTGGACCTGAACCACGCGGAACATCTTTGGGATGAATAGGAACTCTGACTGTGAGCCAGACCCAATCACCCAACCAGGCAAGTTCTTCCAGTTCAGACTCCATAAACTACTTCATTATGGACTTTGCTTTGTGTGCAAGAGACATTGTCATTCTGAAACGGAAAAAGACCCTCCCAAAACTGTTGCAACAAAATAGTTTTGTGTGCTATAGCATTGGATTGTGCAATATGCAAACTCTTTAATCAGGAGGAGGCTTTCCATATACTATTGATCATTTTGTTCTATAATATGTTATTTTGTTTTTCAAGTAAATTAATCTAGTTTTAAGCATGTTTATATATTTTAACCAGAAAACTAAAAATTACTGATTAAATATTGATTTTTGCAGTGAAGTCCTTCAAAACACAGTAGGTCAAATTTGAGACAAATGCTGTATACACTGTGGTTGCAATCTAGCTTTCACTTCAGCTTTTTTTATTTGATTCATCTAAAGCTCAACGCTATGAGAAAGGCACCGGGCAAACCGCAGGATTTACTGAGCACATATAGCATCTGGTGCACTGTCACACTACATCTAAACTGGTCTTCCATTTCAAGGATATCTTTTGCTCTAATATATGTGTGAGATTGCAGCGGACCAGAGCATAAGGAAGAGCAAAGCTGCGCACACACACACACACACACACCGTAGCAGAGGAAACCAAATCCTCTCGAATGAAATTGTGTGACGTGCTAAAGAACTTCAAAAACCTGCCCATTACACGTGACTATGGAAGAGCCTGCATTCATAATACGGCTGTGTGAACAAAGACACAACAACATAATGAATTTTAAATAATGCCTCATATGGTATGCAACAGAGGTGCATTTTCACGTGAAAAACTGCAGTAAGGCTTTAAGTGTTTTATGACCGAATTAGAAGAGAGTGCATGCTTTTTTACACAGCCAAACTGTACATGAGCATCTAGTGGAGTAATACATCATCCTGGGGCATTTCTCAATCTGACACACAGAGACCACAGAAGCCCTACTCTTTACAGGCTGCTTTCCTTCCACACTCTATCTTTGATGAATGTATCTGTGATTGGATAGGACAGCCCGCTTTAAAGTTATGAATGTGGTTTATGGGAGGTGGGAAGGATGGAGTGGAAAGGAAGTAGATGAGACTGGAAAAGGGATACCTGCAAAGTATTTGGGAATTTACCTGTGAATGGCAGCAAACAGGTCCTCTGTGGTGCGGGGCCGAGTGGGGGTCACCATGTCCCCACAGCTGTCACCGTTGATGCTGGGAGATTGAGCAACGTCCAATGTGCTGGACTCAAACACCTCTCCTGGTAGAACATACATATATTAAACACACAATAATTATATAAATAAATTGCATAGTGTTGTTATAAGCATTGAGCTTCCATCACCAAGGTCATGGGTTGATTACTTTAATGTGATACACGTCAATTTGTATAAAATCATCTACCAAATCCATAAGTGTAATGATGATAATAAACTTCAAAGGCAGAGTCTAATGACATGAAAATAAATGAACACACTGCAAACAGGACCCAGCTGACAAACAGTTACTGTCATTCTAGAACTCAATATTATGTCATGTCAAAATGCATAGGCATGTTGTCAAACTTGTCTAAAGAAAACATTCAAAACATAGAGAGGAAACCCTATGCAGATAAATACTGGTAGAGCTTGAATAGTTTTATATAAAATATCAAAACATCAGACTTTAAAAACAGTCAACCAAAATCCTACATTTCATTTAAGTACCGAGACATCCTATAGCCATCAATAATTCCAAGGACACACATATATGTCACACTCTTCAAAAATAACACATGAAGACAGTAAAAAACTGTATGTTTAATATTATCTTACATTGTTATGGTCGTATCCACCTTTCCAGAGTTCAGTTGCACTGCTCTGCTCTCCTCTCATCTCACATCTGCACTTGCCTGAGACACTGAGGGTGATCTCACGTTACGCGCTCTCTCCATACCCCTCCCTCACTTCTCTCCTCCTCTACCCACAGTCAGCTCCACCCCCCACCCCATCCTGTTTAAACGGCTTTCCCTAAAGAATGCTGTCCCATTCTATCCTGACCATGACTAGAAGTGTGAGAGGGAGTCTGTGGACACTGTGACATTGAGAGAGATGCACATTTTCTCTTTAGCTACAAGCTGTAATAGTTTTATTTAAAATTTAAGAGAAACACTTAAAAAAAGTCTCAATATGTAAGCTGCACACCCTCATTAAATAGCCACTGCTTTAATTACCATATTCAAGAGTTGTCTGTGTATAGTTGCTGTCAGTACACTTAATATTCATTATTTAAAAAATTTAATATTTTATATTTTGCATTTATTTATTTTGTATTTTATTACCTGCAACTTAATTTATCTGCTTATTTCCTTATTTACCTGATGTTTTGGAAATATTATAAAGTCGTGTAACATGCATTCAAAACTGGTTAAAGAATCTATAAATGAAACAATAAAAAAACAGAAGGATATGAGAGAGTGGTAAAACAGGAGAGTGAGAAAAGGCTGAAAGAATCAGAAGTCAAAGGGACAGATGGTGAAAGGGGAGGGGAGGCTGAATGAATAAAGTGAAAGACTTGGGGAAAGAGACAGAGAGAAGTAAAACTAAAGCACCAAATCCAAAGGGCTGCTTCTAAGCCCTGATACACTCATGTTAGAGGTGAGCAAAATCAGCCACCTCTTGCCTTAAATGCATAAAAACTTAGACATTTTTTTCTTTATAATGCTGTTTTAATACAAGCTGAAGGGCTAATGTGCATCACCTTGTTCCTATCATCTATCTTTATGTAATTTAAAGCTTGGGATCACATATGTCATCCAATACTGCCTCTGACTCTTTAAAAAGGCCAGAGTATTTAAAATTGTATGATTTTGTGTCACCCAGTTTTATAAATGATCTCCAGAGTAAAATTAGGAAAATCTAACTCACCGCTTTCATCATCTTTAGATCCAAAAGATCCCGTGCTGCTGGTTACATCATCATCATCATCTCCCTCTTCTTCATTCTTTGCTTCAATGGTACCCATGTCTGCATCAAGAATGATGGTACCAGACGTCTGGTAGGACTCCTGAGCTTCACAATTTGTGGGAGAAATGTCTCTTATCTCCCCAGAAGGTGCAGAAATACCAATGCTATCCTTCTCAGTTGTCTCTTCCTGTTCTGGCACAGGTGTGGGGTCCAGACCTTCAGGTGTAGACGTAGGGATGTAAACGTCATTCTGAGCACTCAGCAAATCACTGACATGATCCACTGAAGAAAAGGTGAGAGAAAACGTGGGCTTTTTGGAAACCAGAGGAGGCTTTTTCTTGGGTGTAGTGTTTTGTGGTGCTTCTGCAGGTGATGAGAGGGCATTATCTAGACCATCTACTTCAGCTGTGGCCTTAACCTTGCCAAGATCTATGGACCCATTTGTAAGGCAGGATGTTGGTTCAGAATGTGATTTTACATCACAGTCAGGTTGTGTTTCAACATGGCTATCCTGGCTATGCTGGATGGAGAGTTTTTTCTCTGGAGATGATGGCCTTAAATTTGGAGGTATTGAAGAAACCTGAGGAACTGTGGGATTCCCTGGTTTTTGAGGTTTCTCTGGTGTTTGGGGTCTGGCCAACTGGCTAACTTCATTGTTTTCTGGCCACTTTGCTGGCCGAAGTTGCACACTCTGCAGAGCAAATGTGGTGATCAGAGGCATGCCAACCTTAATAGGCTGCTCAGAGTGAGGCGACACTGGTCTTCTTTCTGAGTTCACTGGTTTTAGGCTACCCTTAATTTCCTTCAAGCAAGCAGAAGAAGGTGTAGGTGGTGTCATACTGGATAGGAGTTGATTTTGGGGTAGAGAATAAGCAGGGATGGTGGAACAAGCAGGCAGAGGTGGTGGTGGAGGTGGAGGGCTGAAAGAATTATTAAGGCCTGACAAGGCAGGGTCTGTCAACACTTCTGGAGGTGGAGGTGGTGGAAATTCAGGGGAAGAATTGATGTAAGTAGCACTCATGGATGCTTGTTGATGGGGGGTGGTGGGTAAAGCAGGTGGCGGAGGAGGAAACTTCTTGTCTGCAGTGCACACAGGGCTGAAGGGTGCAAGGGGAGGAGGAAAGGATGGAGGATTGAAAGGTACAAGAGCCACAGGGGCAGCTGGAAGAGGAGGTGGAGGAGGAGGAATATTGTTCCTGTTGGAATCAGAGGTGTTAGAGGAAAGAGAGGTGGAAGAAGAGGATATGGATACAGATGAGAGCAAGGATGACTTTCTTTCAGGCACTCTGGGTTTGGGCTTGCTGCCTGATGGGGACATGCATCTCATAAATGAGGGGACAGGAGTGCCAGCTGTTGGAGTATTAGATTGACTTGAGTATCCACTTGACGGAGAAGTCAACCGATGTACCCTGTCTGGCGATGAGGTGCCTGTTCTGGGCTTCACACTTCCTTCCTGAGCAGGAGAAAGAGTAGCCTGGTTACCATTGTGGAGGCCTCTTCCATTTGCCATCTCACCCACTTGTCCAGCAGAAAATGAATTGGTGCATGGTGACTGTGTTTGATCTCCAGATGGACGAGGATAATCCATGTAGTAGCCCCAAGAGTCTGCATAATCAGAACGGAGGCTGCTAGTATCACTATGAGAAGGTGTGACATGACAGATGGAGTACACATGAGCCATCCCTGCTGCTGATACACCACTGCTGCCTGCACTGATGCTGCTCTGGCTCCTGGGACGAAGCATCCAGGGGTCCTCATAGTCGCTACAAGGACTGTGAGATGGTGAGGTGGAGGACCCTTTGCCTTTCAGCCCATTCTGAAGTGACTGTTGGAGCGTGGCAATCAGTGACTCATTGAGAAGAGAACCATTGCTAATATCTGACCCTACAATATTGGCATTGGGGGAGATGGTTTTCTTAGGCTTTCGTCGTAGAGAGTCTGTGCGTGCTGGTGGAAGAGGTGGTTTCTTAGGCTTGCGTAGAGAGATGGAACGTGACAGTGAGTGGTCACTGTACAAGCTGGTTCTGTCGTCTTGCTGACCCAGGCACTCATACATACTGTGTCTTGCTGCTCTTCCTCCTATACCATGACCATGGCCACTACCCTGGCTCCTTGACCTAAGGCCTGAATCCAGATGCATGGATGTGTAGTAGCCATCATTGTCCATAGAGTAGAGTGAACTAGAGTCTGTGCCTTTTGAGGAGCGTTCAAGGCTACTATAGAGATTATTTATGGGTGTTGAGCAGCTGGAAGTCAGTGTCCTTCTGGGCAAGACATTCTCAGGAGTGTCATAAATCCATTGCTCGTCTGAAGACAATGTTCCTGCAGCAATGGTGCTGTGGCTGTGCAAACTGCTATCGGACTGGCCAGTCTCACTACAGGTATCCTTCATGCCTGCTTCTGGTGTGTGCGATCCTGTGCCTACACTACTAGTGCTCTCACTATTGACAGCTGAGACCATGCTAAGAGGTCTAGCTCTAGTGTATGGTGACCCAGCAAGTGGGCTCTGGCCTGGGCTCGATGTGGTGTGAAGTGCAATAACCTCAGCAGAACATGACAGGGTAGCATTAGTTATAAGCGAGGTTGAGTAGGCTGCATGTGGAGAAACTACACAGGCTGGACCTGAGACAGATCCCCACTCCTTCTGAGTACCTCTCACCTCCTGAGATTTTGGCCGGGCTTGGGTACATACCCTGGGGGCATTCCTCATGTGCACCACAGTATCATCTACTTGTAATTTTCCAATCTGTTGAGGTGCTTTTGCAGCGGAGTCTTCTTGCCTAAAAGGGGTGCTACTATAAAGGGGCTCTGCATTTAGTGACACCCGTGCACCTCGTGGCAAGCTGTGAAAACGTTGGATATCATTGCCAAACTGGGGTGCCATTACAACAACAGAACTTCCAGGTGAGCTCCCATCATAAACAGAAGAGATGTTTGTGGCAGAAGTGGAGATGCCAGCCATCTGAGCAGCAATTCCTTGGCCCTTCTGAGCTCGTATTCTCCTCACAGAGGGTGGGACAATTTTCACCTCCTCAGTCTGGCAGCCAGAATCTTTTGTTATAGATCGATGTAGAGTTGAATTCCTATTCATGACTCGCCCAAGTGTTGAGTACTGTCCAGGGATAAACATGGACTGTGGCCGAAGCTCTCCTCCACGCCCCTTAGCCGCTGCAGAGGGAAAAAAATAAAGGAGACAATTATGACAAATACTACAGCTGCTTGTTTCTCTGCTTCTCTCCCCTTCATCTCTTTGTGACATCAGCTGACAATCAGATTAGCCCTCTCTATTGAGAGCTAATTAATTTGATTATCTAGAGCCACATGTGGCATGTTGATGACTTCTGGAAACTTTTATTAAGGTTGATAACTTAATGGCTGGCACCAAACATATTGTCCATTCCTGAGTGTCACTGAGAGTTTGCGAGAGTCACTGAGAGTCAATGGTCTTAGTAAGCCGGTGCTCAAAGGAATACAGGCAGATGGTCTAGCAGTACTACAGCACTCTCTCACACAAACCACACATCTTTATGGGCTTATTCATTTATGCATGCAAACACATTTCTAGAGTTTAGTTGAAAACCACAGGCTGTTAATGTATTATGCCTCCTGTTACAATCATACACACCCAGCAGAGTGCAACCTTGCATCTTCTTAATGTCATGCTCAATGTTAGAGAATAAATTACCATACAAGAGTAATCATGACATTCTAACTGCCAGACAGAAACTTGTCTTAAAAGCATTTATATCAGATCAACTTAAGTTTTAGAGCCAGGGATATGACACTGGTGCACAAAGTTAGCCCTCACCCCTGCATGTATAAACAACAGAATGGGACTTAATACAGATTTATTGTGCATCGCTATCAGCAAAACATCTTTAAAGAGCTTGACACTCTATTTCTCCCCCACACCCATCTGTTCTAGTAAAGAAGGGCTCATTAAAAGCATATCTACAAATAGCAAATACAAAGCGTGATACAGAATGCCCTTTCCACAATCCCCATAATCTGGCATGTGCGGAAACAGATATGGCATTTTAACAGTATGTTAGTGTTATTGAAAATTAAATGAAACTTGCTGATATACTTCCCAGTAACACACACACACAAAAAAAAAAAAAAATCATATCCAACGAGGACTATCTGCAAATTTTTTTTTTTCTTCTACTACATCTATTTTACCTCCCCTCCCCCTCCATTACTCTCCTGATAAAATATGAAGTGTTTTGCCAGAAGAATCTGGATAGGGGATTATGCAGTAGCTTCAGTTGGCTGCAAAGCAAAATGTCGAATGCCATCTTCAACAACGGCTCCAAATATGAGCACTCACATACATTAACAGGAAGCAAACTAAATAGAATCAGGGACAGTTACCCAGGGGAGTGGTGGGAAATGGAATGCGGGATGCAGCTGTTGGATGCTGAGATTATATAACAGAACGTTGAGAGAAAGCATGCAAGAAATCCCCATTTATGACATGAGAGATGATTAGCAAATTAATGGATGATTTGAAAATAAACTTATGAGACATTAATTTTAAATCGGAATTAAATTTATTTCAAATGGGGAAGTCAAAGAGCTCAGATTAGGATGATCATAAGACTTCTAAAATCAATGCACAGAAAATGCATTGAGATGGGAATAAAAGGCAGGGTCATGAAAAACTACATTATATGGTCATGACAACTACAGTACTACATGAAGATGACAACACAGCCATCTAAATGGAAACAGGCGAGGCAGGAGGAGCAACACAGATAGCTGGCAAAGCCATACCATACCTAGTTCCTGTTGGACGCTGTCAGGCACCCC
This sequence comes from Anabarilius grahami, assembly GCA_003731715.1. NCBI lineage: Eukaryota > Metazoa > Chordata > Actinopteri > Cypriniformes > Xenocyprididae > Anabarilius > Anabarilius grahami. Next base: position 3,366,737 of record RJVU01072567.1, on the reverse strand, counting down.
TGAAATAGTCTTTCTTCGCTTAACCTTCTTGGGCCGGCGTACCAGAGTGTCAGTGTTTATTAGGGAGCGGCGGATGCTGGCCTGCCTGTCAAACGTCTCCCCTGGAGACCAGTTGACGAGGGCAGACAGGCAAAAGTGCCAGTTAGTAACATACATGCATCACACATGCAGAGCACACACGCATACTGTACCATTAAACTTTCATGCAGAGCCACACACATTCTGCATAAGCAAAATAATGTGAAAACCAGACCAAAATTAGACAAAGACAAAACTGCATACATATCATCATGTTTAAGCATGTCTGTCTCAAGAATGTAAGCATGTTGGGTGGACAAAATACAAGTTCAAGAAACAGCTATTAAAAACCCAACCTTATTCAAATAATAAACCTTAATATTGGGGGTTATGACTGATTTGAGTAATTTAGTTTTGACAATGTATGCATGTACTGTGTTTGCCTTTGCATGGCAGTATGGTGGTTAGTTAGTTCTCTGATCTCTCTGATCTGTTGTACACTAGGGGAAATTCTAGATCTAAACACAAAGTTCTTACTCTATTCAAAGTATATAAAGAGGAAACCCTGGTTTGAAACATAACATTAGAAAAAGTATTTTATACAAAAGCTCTTTTGCGCTGCAAGATGTGCTGTAGCACTGCAAAAGCAAGGGAACCCCAGAGACTGGGCACTGTTGACTAAGCCTCAGCACGCTGGGATGCCTGACTAAGTCACAGAGCTGACAGACTGAATTAGTGTGTGGTGTGTATTTGTGTGAGCTTTAAAGTCTAATACAGCTTCTTACTGAGTCATAGTGAAGTTCAGAATTTTTTGAAGGGATTGGACATACAGAGCTTATTCTGTGTGAAGAAGACAAGTAGGAAAGACTGTTCTTTTGGATAAGGTGTCTGTGTGTTCATAGTGATGCACAGCTGAATTTGTTCATTGGCAGGGAGACTGAACGCTCAAACAGATAACTCTCAAAGGTCAAAGAGATAGAAGGAAATGACAGAACTGTTAATATGAGAACTCTTAATGCCCTCAGACATGTTCATGTTAGATCTATCCATGTGGTTATACATCAAGAACAGGCAATATGTAGTGATCACGCATGCAGTGCTCAAATGTTAGGTACAGACAAATCAGTTAGGAATAAATTATGAGGAATTACAAATAAATTCCAGTTACAAATTCTAAGATTTTACTGATTTTGACAAAAGATCCACATGAAAGTAATGTAACGAAACACAGACCAACTCTATGAATTCTAGACTGACAAACATATGGACTCGTTGGAGACAACATAGAAGTGACACTTTTTTTTACGTTTCTGCAGTGCTGGCATGTTTGACTAACAGCTGATGGAATATATTTTCTACCTGTGACATCGATGGGGACAATATCCGTGAGAACAGCCTGAGCCTGCTGCCTCATCTTCTCTTCTGGAGTGGGCAGGGGCGGGGCTTTGGGCCGTGACATTTGTCCATCAACCTCAACACCCTCCTCCTGTGTGGAATTTTGTGCTCTCATTTGGCAGGAGTCTTTCTCTTCCTCTCCTGAAGATGCTGTGGACTAAAAAGAGGTGAAAATGGAGTGAGTTTCATGACTACGGGGGCTTATAGAGAGAAAAGTAAACAAAAAAACTTTTTTTTGAGACTAGGAGTTAATATTCAGACTCAGAGCTCCTACACCCCTTATTTCTCTTTAGATTTAGTCAAGGGTTAAGGGTTGTGTGCCCCAACTTATTGGAGCTTCAGGAGTATACAGAGTGGCTTCACAGGCAACTGACTACCAAACCACACACACACACACACAAACATACTGAGAAACTCAGAGAAAGAATAGATAAAGGGAGCAGAGAGAGGGGGGAAACCAGTGAGGCGTTAAAACTCTGTTCATGCATTGTGATTCTGAAATGAGAACGCCGTTTGCAGAGTTAACAAGAGGACCATCTGAAGTTTCAATCCAACACCTGGGCCTCCCTCAGCCTCCCAAACAAACCAACTGTAGTTATATCACTACAATACATTTAATTATCTGTCCAGGTCACTAACAATAGCCAAAAACCTATTCACAGCTGCCTGAGGTCTTGTTTTATGTTTCAACATGTTATTATCTGTCCTGCCCCAGTCAGAGTGGAATGACTTTCAGTGTACAATAAAGAGTATGAAGAATACATCACATTTTAATGACCAATTCTACAATGGAAAAGCAGTTACTGTTAACAGCAATTAATATTTATTATTAAATATGTTTGAATGACAGCTAACCTTGATATGCACATAAAAAAGACAACTTAAGAATACTTTGTTCTATAAAATAATAAAATTTCTACAGAATTTTTTCTTTGTAACCCCAGAGCTCTTTAAAATGTTATAAACTGTCTATTAAACCATAAACAAATGTATTCCAAAGTTATTCTTGCCTTGATTAAACCTTAAATATTGTTTATTCTATTGTTTAAATATTGTTACTTTAGCTTGCTCCAATAAAATAACTGAATGACTATGATTTCCTTTTTCTATAAATTTTAAACCAGAAATAAAACAAAGCATCAAAAACTTTTACAAGCAGCAAAGAATTTTTATGTTTCATGATCTTTACCCATGGAAATAACATCTTGAAAAGTAAAATTGCTTTTCAATGATATAACAAAAAGCAAGAGAAAGAAATAACAAGAAAAGAAAAGAAAAAGAAATTGGAACAGAAGTATAAGACCAGTCCAGCACTGTAACCAGAGTTAACCTCATCCCAGTGGGCTGGGAAAGCAGGTCTAGGGTGGTAAAGGAGGTTAAAAGGGCATGGGATCCCTTAGGGTGGGCCAGGGGCAGCAGGAGGACAAAAGACCCCGGAATCTTTGCTTTTACTGGGTCTGACCTTTCCAGGGCCCCTGAACGCAGTGTGATGAGGAGCAATAAAGAAACGAGGGAGAATGAGGGCAAGGGTATGCTGTGCTATAAACAAAACCGCATGATTTCTTGTTAAAACGTTTATGATTGTCCTATCGAATTAATTCAGTAAAAGCCCTTTTCTTTAAAACTTGTTCTCAATGCTCATACACTAAACAGCCGCTTTCTAGAATGCAATATCTTAGTAAATGTAACTATTTTAACACATTGTGAGTAATAGTTTCATTAGATTGTCAGTCTCCTGGGGTTCAGCAGCTCTCATAATGGGGCCACACATGGCTGACAACATTAATGAAGCCAGCAGAGATACTGAAGAACTGAGGCGGGAACTCCACAGAGGCACATGTGGGAGGCTGTGATTCAGTACCCAGAAGCCATCTGCAGGCAGACACTCTCCAGCAGAGGGCAGCCAATTCCTACAGGCTGCTACACAGTCAGCTTTCTAATCTGATTTGATAACAGATCATTCTTTTTGTGGCCAATAATAAATATGGCAAATATTGTACATCTGTTAAGTCAGGCATCAAAAATGTTTTAGTACATTTAAAAAACTACTTAGGAAAAAGAGTATAGGAAAAAAGTAGGAACTAGGATAGAGTATTTTTTAAACTATATATAAAATGCGTAATAATAATAATAATAATAAAAAGGGCAATGATTATATTTAATATACATATATATAATTATATTTTATTATTATTATTAATAAAGATTATTCAATCTGTTTCAAACATCAAGTCAAAACCAATAATCAGAAAAACAATTAAACAAAGCTAAATATGGTCTACATGTGGTCTCTGATATCTTTGTTAAATAGGTCTACCTTTTTATCAGCGTCATCACCTTCGATGTCCTCATCCTCATGTTGTGAGTTTGAGGAGCCTGAGAAGGTGGGCCCCTGTGAGTAGTACTGTGAGCTGCGGAAACCATCTTTCCTCAGTTTGTCACATTCTGTGGGAACAGAGCAGACATATCAAGATCAGGATGAAAAGAAGCACTTAGGAACTTTCAAACATGAGTTGAAGTATAGAAGCAGATAGTGTTTATTTAGCTCCCTCTTGTGGTTTGAGAGAGAACAGTCCATTTGTAGGTCTTTATGAAAATGACAAATGATGCAAATTGTTTGATCCAGCTAATAATAAAATAATTCAATTACATTTTTTGTTTAGCACCTTTACAAGAAAAGTATTCTGGATGAGAGAGAACTAGAGATTAGAAAAGAGTAAAAGACCTGTTCTGTTCTGCTCTGTGTGTGTGTGTGTGTTCTTGTTTATATTACATCGTGGGGACATTTGTAATAAAAACCTGAGATCACCTACATCGTGGGGACCAGCCAGCAAATGGATTAATAAACATACTAAATTATGTTTTTTTGAAAATGTAAAAATGCAGAATGTTTCCTGTGATGGTTAGGTTTAGGGATAGGGGTAGTGTAGGGGGATAGAATATACAGTTTGTACAGTATAAAAACCATTACGCCTATGGAGAGTCCCCACTAAGATAGCAAAACAAACCTGAGTGTGTGTGTGTGTGTGTGAGAGTGTGTGTGAGAGTGTGAGAGAGAGAGACAGTCTGCAGACTGCATCATGCTGGCTTTCTAAGCTAACTGTTGCAGATGGCAGCTCCATTCCCTTGGCACACATCCCACAATCCCTTCAGTCATTCAGTCAGCTGAATCCAGTAGTCTCTCTGCTGACAAAAAAAGCTTATCTGCTGCATGTCTGTCATTATTTCCTGGTTTTATGACACTGCACTGCAGCTGTGCGATGCACTCCATTAAATAGCTTAATTTCTATGCCACTAAGGGCAACAAACTGAATCACAAAAATATTGATTTGTTTTGCAAAGTCTTCCCAAACTATTCCCTCATCCGCCATTGATCAAAAAAAAAGACGAAAAGATGCTCAAACAGAGCAATGTTTTAATAGCATCACAGAGTCATAGGAGAAATCAAATGAGTGGCTTACTTATGGCTGTCTTTGCATATTAAACTGATATAGAAAAATATTTAACAAAAAATATTGCACACTTCAGATTTAAAAAACGCCAGATATGGGCAAAGAATCAAACCACATTATTGCACAATGGCAATGAACATAAGAGACAAATCAAGAGAGTGCAAAATGACAAAAACAGCCAGACTGTTAAAATGTCTTCCTCTAATTCTCCAAAACCACTATTTATTCTGTTTGCTAATCCTTTACAGTTTCCTTCAACACTTATTTGTCAGGCAAGACTTTAAAGAGACCAGCATGTTTACAAACGCTTTTTAACTTGTCATAAAAAAACATTCAAGACACCTGTGAACTTCCTCTGATCTACATGTGCCTAGTTTTATTTGTCTAGGCAGAATAAAAGTGTTTAAGCACTAAGAGTTTTTTCCTAATCAAAGAGAGACTGCCAGAAAAGAAAAGACATAACAAGTGAGTGGGAAGTATAAACTTCATTGGGAAAAGTGTTTGATGGTACAGCTCTACCTTTCCTCGTGTCCTCTAGTCTTCCTTCTCTGCCATCTGAAGGCCTGAAGTTTCTATTAGAGTAATATGACCTACACACCTGTGCCTATATAATTAATCAGGCTTCACATCAGCCACCTGCACTGTTAGATCAGTCTTGGGTTACAATGAACTTTCAGGCCAGAATCTGCTAATTGAACCTTGATCTGTACCGCTCTGAGCTGAACTGCTAAATCGACCCCAGGATGTCACTAACAAGCCGTTTCACAGGTGTCCAGTGTGAACTTTAGAACAACGAGTGACATCATGGGCACGTTCACCTGCTGCTCGGTGTGTTTGTTCCTATAGCAATGCTGATGTCATGAGAACTGCAGCAGGTTTGAAGTTGATTCTGGTGTATAAAGGTGTGCGGCTCGTACCTCTCAGAGCTGTTTTCAAGTTAACTTTGGCCTGGCGGTGCAGGTCTTCCACGCAGGCTGGTCTGGAGCCTGGCAGAAAGACGTTCTCCTGCTGGTGCCATGGAGCCGTGTAGTGCACAGTCCACTTTTTCTCTTCATCCAGATTAGATACAGCTAAAAATAAACACAAAGACACTTAAAATTATTAATATGCCATAATAAACATTCAAAATCACCTAAAATGCAGCTGTTTATTGTAGCAAAACTCATGGAACTCAACAAAAAGAACATGCACATAATGCCAAATGCAAGTGATAGAACCCAAATGTGTCCATTTGTGGTCTCACAGTGAGTCAAAACAGAGCCAAAAGGCTTTCATTTTTGTTTTAAACTTTTGCTACACTTTTAACTGAGTGTACCCTAAAACCGGAACCAAAGAGTGACCCAAAGTGAACAGGAAGACCAGTACTACACAACAGAGGTGCAAATGGGCCATGAGGTAAAGGGGAATCTTGAAGGAAAGACCCCTGGAGCTGGAACCCCCAGCTGTCCCGACAGCAAACAAAACAAAAACAACAGGCTGGTCGTTATAACATGAGAGGAAGGGAAAGTAGAGGAGCAGAGGTGGGGGTTTTCTCACAGGTGCGAGGAACTCTGTCCACAGGTGGCACTGGGCCATTAGGCTGTGATGGCCCATCATGTGATAGCTGCCAGACTGACAAGCAGAGCCCACGGGAGGTCATTGTGTTCATTCATGAGGCATCAGGACTTTCAATATAGAAGTGATTTCTTAGTCGCTCTTCAGAGAGACTTACACATACTGATGTGTGACTGCAAATTAATCTATCAAGGGCTTCTGTGCATAGCTTCAGGTATAAACTCAGGCCAAGTCATTGCGAGATGTTTTTTTAAAAGACATTTTCGATTTGAATTTCAAAATAAATAAAAAGAGACACTGATGATGCGAAAATACAGTTGTTTGGATTCTAAAGTACAATATGAAAATACTGAAAAGACACCAGTGTGGGCAGGGGGAAGAACTCAAGGCAATCAATCCAAGTGTGAAAGCATGTTTTTTCATTCCCTCTCCAGGTTTTTCTCCGTTTATTAACCACAACACTGGGTCTTTGAACTTATTGTTCAAATCAGTGCTGGGCTTCAAAGGTACACTTTCTCCTCAAAGGTATCATCTGTGAATGTGCAGACATCAGGCGGGACAAAGCAGTCAAACACATGGGAGGATTCAGAGGGCATTTAGTACTGTAGAAAAACGTGTTACAAATACAGTCGTTTGTAAACTGAACGACACTGATTCATTGCTGAATCTCTCCATTTAGGACATAAAAGAACTGCTTAAAGTCTGTGAGTGCAACCAAAACATCAAGCTTCAAAGTGCAGAGGCCTTTAGCTTTTGCTGTGTATTATTAAATACTTTGAACAAAAATCGGATCACAGACTTGTCCCTAGAAAGTGTCCACAGTCGGAAATATTGAGTTTTTATTGAATTTTTAATTTTGCCTAGGGTTAGTACCTAAATGTTATGTGATCATGGCTTCATTGGTATGGTAACAACTAAACAGGTCAATAATCTACCAACCAGCTGACTCTGTCACATAACAAGACCAACACGGAATCTACGCAAACAGAATTCAATAGAATTGGAACGTAGAGTAGCGGCACTGAAAGTGTTCTAAAAGTGTTCCTGAGCACATCACTGCAAAAAAAGATACTCAAGCACATTTGTTCATTCTAAGAAGAGGACCATTTGCAGGACAACAAAACCAGATGCACAAAAAGCATTAAACAACCTTAGTACTCAGTAGGAGAGATAAAAGTGACCAAGCCCTTTGAAGTGCCTACAATAAATATCAGATTATTCTAGAATGGGAAATACACACACACACACACACTCTCGCACACACTCGCACACACACACACACACACACACACTCGCACTCAGATAGCCCAGCCCCAACCCATTAAACCTGTCTGTGTGCTCTTGTAGAGTGAGGAGAGCGGCAGCAGAAACAAAAACCTGCATTGTGCCCAACATCAATTTCCACATCAGCCTGAGCTCAGCACTCAGAATCAGCCTATTCAAAACTCCCATAATCCCTATGGTCCTGCTCGTACCCACACAAAACACACACACACACACTTTGCAGTTACCAACACATGTAGCACTGGAATATGGATGAGCTCATCCACCAAATTTCAGCTCAGAAGATAAATGATCATAATTAAAAAATGAATCACAACTTTAATTTATTATAATTTTATTAATTTGTTTATTGTACTCTGTACTCCTGCGATATCAAACAAAAAATATTTATTAAACATTATTATTAACATTGAATTATGTTTTTTAAGGCTTGCCATTTAATTTAGCCAATTAAGGCATTTTATGGTAATGAACTACAGGTTTTAGTAGATCAACCAGTATATGGTTCAAGAGCAAATCATGTACAACATTATTTAAAAACATCATATACATTATTTAAATGTTGAAGTGTTGATAATAAATTCTGATTAGTACAGTTAAGGAAATTAAATATTTTAAAATATTAAATATTACAATATTCTTCAAATATTTAATAAAGTTGTAATATTCTTTTCTATTTTTCTTATTTTTTAATATTACTATTTCTG
>RJVU01072567.1:3347669-3358290 GCA_003731715.1 Anabarilius grahami | reverse complement strand
CTACTTTATCTAAAAATTTAAAAAAATAATATTAAAAAGTAATTAATTTAAATTAAAAAGTAATATTCAATTCAATATTTTGGGATCTGTTAAAAAATTGTATTTAACAATGTTATTAAAATATTAGTGTTATTAAAGATTAACTTTAAGTGAAAACGAGATGAGGGCTAAATAATTTAAATGTAAAAGCCTATTGACCCTTCGCCGGGAGTTTGATTGACAAGCGATCTAACCAATCATAACGCCGAATCCGCCATTTTGTCCGACAAAGCAGCCAGGAGTTAGAAGATTAACCTCGGTGGACTTGAACTTGAAAAATGGTGTGTACGGACGTCTTTCCTCGTTTGAAACAACATTCCCTCTCATGTTCATTCATGTTTACGTGATGCTATTAATTAGGAAGTAGGAAGAGATGATCGGTTCACGAGCCGCTTGAACTGAGGCGTTACAGCAATCTGTCACGACCATGGTCACGACACATTAAAGAGCCACAAAATGGCTTTATTGTTCGAATTTCTTAAAAAATTACACAATTTGAAAGCTGGAACTTTGTTTAATATCATAAGTAACCTGCTTTGTCTTGTCTGTCGACGTGTTGTCAATGTCCTCTTTGCTCCGCGATGTATTTTTCACTCTGTGTGGCGTGACAGCGCCATGGCTTGTCGGACAAAACAACAGTAACTAAGGGGGGGCGGGTCTTTGCGAAGGGTCAATTGAGCATGCACATTAAATGTCGACCAATAGAGATTTTAAAATTATAACAAAACAATTATAACTAATAAAGTACTAATATACTGCACATATATAACAAACATTTGAAAATAGTGTAGATATAAAAAAAATATGCATACAACCACTTTTGTGCATAACAAGGTCATTCTCTGGTCATCATAAGCAGCATCAGGGTGTTAACAGGTTTGTCTATTAAGTGTACAGGAAATGAATCCTCTGTCCATGTTGAAATACAGATTTACAGCTCTATATGAACTCTGAACTTAAACACCTGTAACTTAAGACCTACACACAATCTGACACATTCGATGAAATCCATAAAAATTTAATTAAACCACTAGCTGAGAGATTAATAAATCGCAGTTATTTAAACAAGTTCAGAAAACCAACTAGAAACCCGTCTGATCTCCATCAGCACTGAAAAAAACGTGGCCAAAGAATTCTCACCCTTCCGTTTGAAGTATTTAATAACCGACTTGAGTGAAGTCCCAATGAACACCATTATTCCAGAGTGTGCGAGGCAGGTGGACCCTGTGTAGAATTGTCACGGCCTCCCAGTACACGGGAGCGCTGGACAAGTAGTGTGCCGACAAGCCTGTGTCCGTTTGCCAACAAGTCAGTATGTGCCTCTCCCCATTTGATCAACACTTATCGCCTCCACAATGAGCCCCTCCTACACATACACACACCCTCAACCCAACCCTGGGAAACACCTCCTCCTCCCTTACACACACACACTCACTCACTCACTCCCTGGGGCTTGGAGGGAGGGGTGTAGTATATGCCCCTCTGTTCATCTGTGCTTTGGTTACCAAGGAGTTCTCCTGTATGATCGGCTCATCCGAAGTATCCGCCCTGCTTCTTCCCTAATACAAGCTCATAGGAAACAGAAATCGCAAATGAGATCTCTCTAATCTCTCAACTGTTTCTCCTAGGCCACAATTAGCCGAAATTGAGTTGCTAAAATTTCAGATTTTTTTTTTCTATGAAAAAGACGCTTGAATGTTTGAATGTTGAGTCAAAGATATCTCAATAGTCTCAAACTGAGCTCAAATATGCCAAGATCCCAAAGTTTTTGTTTCTTCTCTAATACATAAACAAATAGGTTAGACAACAAGTCCCCGTCAACAGTCTTGAATATGTTCATTTTTATTTCTCCTAAGACATTTTAGCAGAAACATCTGATACTTAATAGCATAAATGGGAACTTAGATAAGTCACCAGAGCTCTAAAAAGAAGAACCTCTGAACAATAAAACTCTCACTTGATGCTTTGCTTTTATCTGTCAAACAACCAGGCATGTGTGTTCATACATTCATCATTCACATATGTGCGCATCAGTCTCGGTCTTCGCTGGAGGACAGAAGGAGCGGGTCTCCCACTGATAAGCCGGCTTGCCGTGTTAGCACACAGCCACTGAATCTAGACCACTGGAATATAGATCACACACACACAATCTGCCTCATTGTCTACACACACACCCCATGACCCTGATTCTTTTCATTATGAGGGGGTGTAGAGGGATCTGAATGGAAGGGGGGATGAAGGGTGGGTGAATGTGGACCTGAATGGGGTTGCAAATGATTACTGAACTAGAGAAGGTAATGCATTGAACACCCCTCCCCCCTAAAATATCCCAATCACCCCCACAGCAAGCCAAACTCATACTTCTAAGCCTTTCTTGATCTTTACTCACTTATATTTGGTTGTTAAAATGTTTTTTTGTGTAACAAGTGAATCTGAAAGAGGAAACGTGTGTGCTGCTCTCTTTTACTCACTGCCAAATTCACACAGTGAGGCTTTTCTCTGCATACGGCCCATATCCGGCCTCTTCCTCTCGAGCCTATTCTCTCTGCACGTGCATTTGTGTGTATTCCAGACTCGCTGTTTCCATGCTGTCTGGCACGTGTACAGTATCAGGATTATGTAGCTGATGGCGGCTGCAGTAATTAACACGCTATTGTTCTGTTCTCACATAACAGACGACTCAACATCTCTGTCTGTCGCTGCAGGATTACAGTCATTTCAGACTGTCTATCTGCGTGTGTTTATGTATGCGTACTGTGTGATATACCTCATGGCTAGTCACTTTAAGAGAAATGGCAAATGTATGACAATTGCACAAAAGTTTGTTTCCCGCATTCAGACGTGAGGTATGTTCGCCAAGTGTAAGAAATCTATTCATGAGATTCCAGGGTGAAGTTGATGAACAGCCAATCAGAGTGCTTGAATTTCTCACACTTTTCACACTTGGTCTGGGCTCTCTGCATCCAACAGATCAACACTCACCCACATTATGTCTGTGTATGTGTAATGGAGCTGTCATATCCCTCCCCCTTCACACGCGCACACACGTATTCTTTCTCAAACCATTTCCTGCAATTGTGAAAGGTGAAAATCATCACGTGAGAGTGAGGTCCAAAAGTGTGAGAGCACATAGAAAATGTTATTTATTTATTTAAACCTGGACATAAACTGAAAGTTTCAATATTTTGGAAAATTTTTAAACAAAAATAATGATTTAAAATAAATTCAGGATTCAGCACTATTTTAGGCTATTAATCAACTTGTGAAATTATATTCATTTTTCAATTCAACTTTGTATTAAAAAAAAAATAAAAAATTCTTATTTAAACCTGGACATAAATCTAAAGTTTTAGGACATTTTTATTTATTTATTTACAAATTTAAAACAAAAGTAATGTTATAAAATAAGCAACATTTAGGATTCAGTACTATTTTAGGTCACTAATCAAATATGTGATTTGACTAATGACATTCATATTAATGTCAATTCAACTTTATTTTCAAGCTAAAAAAGATGACTTTAGACTTTAATTTATTTTAATACTCCTCTTCAGTATTGGGGGTTACTTTTAAAAGTAAAAGCGTGGTCACACTGCACTTTTCGTTCCATTGACTTCCATTCAAATGCATGTGAATGCGTCAGGCCGGAAACGCAAGCTCGTGCGAAAAAATTTCGCATTTCGCTGTGTTCCAAAGTTCAAGTTTGGTGAACTCTGACCTGCGAATTCGCATCACGTGAAGACGTGCAACCAGTAGAAGTAAAGTCGAGTAGTTTCTATATTTTTACATTTTGAATGTATTACTTTAAGTTATATGTTGAATTCATGTTTATAAAAAAGACGCTGTAGACCGTGACGTCATATCACGACCGGTACAGCATCCGAAGACATTTCGCACGTTCAAAGTCTAGTGTGACCGCGGCTTAATGCATTACAATATTGCGTTACTCCCTAAAAAAAGTAACCAAATGCGATACTTAGTTACTTTTTACTGAAAGTTAATGCATTGCATTTTTTGTTTTTTAATAATAACAACAAAAAAAATTATATTTTTGGCAAATAGCCCTTTCACACCAAAAGTGAAATGAATAATCCTCAGGCTGAAGGAAAAGCAAATTCACACCTGGACAGTAGAGGGTGCAGCTCAAATAAACCAGGTGAAAAAAGTTCAACACTCTTACTTCAGCAATAAAACAAAACAAACAAACAAACAAAAATGTAATGTTTAACTAAAGTCATTTTTGCTTATTGGTATAGTTGAATTGGATCATCGAAGGTCAGCAGCAAAGACACTGGTTAATGTGTAAACCAATAAAAGTGAGGTTAAATACATAAAGTATATTTGTGTATAGTACATAAAGTAGGTTTGCGTAATACTCTAAGTTTGCATTTCACTGTTTTTATTCATTTTGTGGAATACTGAATCCGGACATGAGAGGTGACAGCTAAGATAGATATTTTGTTGTAAATTTAAAAGCAATGCGTTACGTTGCTAGTTACAAGAAAAAGTAATCTGATTATGTAACTTGTGTTACTTGTAATGCATTAACCCCAACACTGTTTCTCTCTTATCTTGCCCTTCTCTCAATTTCTCTGTCCTCTCATAAACTTCTATCCTCCCCCATTTGTCATTCCTTTTGGTGCTTATTAACGTAATCCCTATTGATTTTTCCTCTTTTTTCCCTCAAAGCCTATCCTGTGGGTTTGTTGGTCGGATCTTAAAAGCATTTGTCTGATTTATCCTAGAAAAAGAGAAACAGAGAGTGTGTGACAGGTACGAAGAGACCTCCAGCCAGCACTGAACCTGTTCAGAGTGTTTGTTCAGTATACTGAGGTCAGCTCTCACATTCTGAACACAAACACAGCTGTCACTGATACTCTGCTAAAACTAATACAAATATTCTGCATTTTTAATCTGCAGTTAGGCAATGTGGAGTAAGGAGAGAAAGTCAGGGTCTTCAGTTTTTGCTAGGTTGAAACTTTATTTGATCCATAAATAAGTGGCATGGCGTGATAACAAATCCTTCAAACTTTGAAGAAAACAGAATTAATGACACTGCAGCATCAGGATTTCAGAGAAGTTAGAGATTAAGCACAAGAGCACATGCAAATAAATCCACATATAATTGCAGGTTAGCTAGAAAGACTGTTTTCTTTTTTCAAGGTCAGTCTTAATGACACAGGGCCACTTTCTCACACACCTTTGACAAACAATCAAACAACACTCAAGAGACTACTTTAGACAAACAGTTACAACACATTCGTTTCTCTCATTTATAACTTTGTCTACCTCGTTTTAATGACTGACCAGCAACTTCCGCAATCACTGGGCCACTATAGAAAGAAAGCAAGAGAAAGAGCTAGAAACTACACACTGAGCTGCACATGCTCAGATCACGACACTGATGGCCATATTTACTAGCTGTCTGTGTATATCTGTTCCCTAGAATAATTGTAATGTTCATTAAAGGGATTCTCATCCCAAAAAAAAAAAAAAAAAAGAGAAGCTTAGTGTAAGTGCGTTATGAATCTAAGAAGTGACTGTCACTTGTGCGTCCGCGTCAATATTCAAGTGGATTATTTTTCAAAAAATCTTTGTGTCTGTAAGTAAACAATGAGAGAATTATCATTTTTGGGTGGAGCATCCCTTTAATGCCTTTTTTATTTTTTTATTTTATTATTAGTTTTGTATTTTTTAGTTTATTATATTATATATGGTAGATAGGTTTATTTACTATTTATTATAATAATAAATAATATAATGAATGTAAATAAAAATATAACTTAAAATTTAAATAATTAAAAAATATATTATTTATTACCATTCCTGGCAGTTTTACTGCATTTCATTTTTCCTGTTTTATTTTATTGCATACTGTATTATAAAATGTTTACTATGAAATGATTTACTATTTGTATTAATACTTTGGCAAAATATTATGTAAAATAACCACATCTACAAAATACTTTAAAATTGTAAGAATTTAAATATAAGGAGAAAATGACTATGAAGACAAAAAAAAATTCTGTAGTCAGTCACAGTGGAAGCCTGGAGCTGATGATGAGGTCATCAACATGAGTCAAGAGGAATCTTTTGTTAGTTTAAAATGCACACACACACAAATTCTGTGTAACTCTGCCTTTGCTTCAGACCCCAAACACTTTGTATTTACCCATAACAAATCCCTCAATCCCTCACTATGAGACACAGTAGCTGTAAAACACTTATCAACCGTCTACTGCCACACATGAGACAAGAGAAAATCTGCATAAAAACAAACATCGCCTACTTGGTTCTGAAAGAAAGGCAATAAAAGGCTGCAGGGTTGGAAAGCGTTTGAAATCAGGCCTGGGCTTATTAGCATTTAGTTTGATTTGCAGATAAGGCTCGTTAACAGAGCAATGGTCTGCTAAGATGACAGAAAACACCCGGACAGAGGACTCGAGCGCTTGGCACTCCACTGATCCCGCATGAAGTTACCTCAAGTCAGTTGGGTTCACGCAGGAGTAGTGACGTATTGTGTTGTGTCCTGAAAAGGAGACTCAAGACATGTCTGGCCGTAGCGTGTCTGCATGAGAGTATGTGTGTGTGTATAAAAGGTCAGGCATTGTGTTAAATAATAGGCTTGGGCCTCTCAGTGAAGGCATTCCCTGCTATTGTATCATCAACGAGAACGTCTAATGGTTAAAAGCTAAACTGAATACAGCACACATAACATACAAGCTAACTGAGGGAGGAGAACCTTCAATAGACTACAAACGGCATCAGAATGAATACATTTCTGACAAAAAAAGGAGGGAGAAAAACCAGAGATGGATGAAGAAAAGAAAAATGATTCCCTTTGAAGTGGAGTCGTTCAGAAAGCCACACCTTGGTGAGAACACAGAATAGCTGAGCATGAAAGAGAAATGCAATAAAACATAATTCAAAGGGGAAATATCAGAAAGGAGGGGAAAGCATTAGTTGTTGCTGTTAATGAGTTGGCTTCTTTATGATTCAAAAATCACTGAAAATTTATTCAGATCACTCGTTAATGTGGGGAAACTCCTTCTGAGAAACTCCTGAAGAAATGAGGTCAAAGTGCAATTTTCTTCCCCCAGCTTTACAAGTGTCTCTCTGAGGAAAGACCTTACATGAATGTTTAGATAAAATAAGTAAAAAAAAAAAAAGAAAAGAAAAAAGTATAATCAATTTTAAAAACAAGAATAAATAAACAAACAAATAAATACATTTTACTACCATAAAACGACTTGCTTACAGTTCAATCTGCATATAATAATAGGAAACTATTTTATCTATTTAATATATCTATTTAATAACTATTTTATCAGGAAAAANAGAAAAAAAAAAAAAAAAAAAAAAAAAAATCACACTTGCAATGCTAACTAATAATAACCGAATGTAGTCCTATTATTGCGTGGATGCTTTCACTAATGTCCATTCAGCTTCCTGCACCCCAGGAACAGTCATATTTGGCCTCTGTTTCGGTTTTCTTGTCTAAAAGAGAATAACAACCCTGGCTGGCTATAAATAAGACCAACAACAGTCTGTTTTCTGCACACAAACAGGCAAGCAATGGCCAGCAAATTGCCTTTTCTACAGGACACCAGGCGGTTAGCTGTTAATGTGTCCCCCTCACACAAAGTCTTTTCAGCGAGTTTCTCTCTGAGGAGTTAGAGCCGTTTGTTTGGACACTGAGGCAGTTTTGTTCGGACATGGTGAGAGCGGTAATTCTGTCTGTTTTGTGGGGAGATTTAAGGGCTGACTAAAAGTGATTTGTGCCTTTCTTAAAATTTGACTCCTTTCTCTCAATTTAACATGTATGATATACTCTACCATTCAAATGTTTGGGGTCAGTAAGATTTTTTTAATGCTTTTGAAAAGTCTCACCAAGGCTGCATAATTGGCCAAATAAATACAGTAAAAGCAGTAATATTATGAAATATTATTACAATTTCAAATAAATGTTTTCTATTTACATATATTTTAAAATGTAATTTATCCCTGTGATGGCAAAGCTGCATTTTCAGCAGCCGTTACTCTAGCCTTCAGTGTCACATGATCCTTCAGAAATCATTCTAATATGCTGATTTAATGCTCAAGAAACATTTCTTATTATTACACGTTAAAACAGTTGTGCCGCTTAATATTTTTGTGGAAACCATACATTGTTTCAGGATTCTTTGAGGATTAGAAATTAGCACTTATTTTAAATAGAAATCTCTTGTAAAATTTTCAATGTCTTTACTCCCACTTTTAATCAATTTAATGCACTAGATAGATTAGATAGATAGATAGATAGATAGATAGATAGATAGATAGATAGATAGATAGATAGATAGATAGATAGATAGATAGATAGATAGATAGATAGATAGATAGATAGATAGATAGATAGATAGATAGATAGATAGATAGATAGATAGATAGATAGATAGATAGATAGATAGATAGATAGTTTGAGGTCTTACTGACTACTTGAAAAGTAGTGTATATATTTTTGGGTTTCCTGGAGCTCAACTGGTAGAACATGGGTTTGATTCCTTGGGACCACACATACTAATAAAAATGCATACTTGGAATGCATGCTTAAAAACATCTGCCAAATGCATAATCATGTTTAGCATTTGTGCATGTGCTTGTGGACCCCATGTACAGCGGCTCTCTGAGGGGAGTCATTACTGAAGAAAAGCTTCAGTTTGAGCACTAATCTCATGGCACCTCATCAGTTGAAGATGTTCCACTGCAATGACCTGGCAAAGTACACAAAGCTCTCTGTTTCCCCAATGTACAGAGCACAGAGAATTAGATGAGGCAGAATGCATGGAAACAAGTGAACCACACACACTGGGGCATCTCAGGACACATCAGACATGCACACACACCTTCAAAGTCTTCTGCATTATGGATTTTAGCAACAGGACAAATAATTGGAAAGCAGTCTTTGTTTCAAGCCCTTTGTGCATTAAATGCAATAGGTGCACATGCTGGCTGTAAAAGGTCATGGGGATAATATGTCAATACGATTTCAAAGACTGTGTGCTTGTCTCATCATATGACCGACCTCTAATGCAGCTCATTGAATTCATCAGGATGGACAAGTCATGTGTTCTGTCAAGTTCTGTTTAGAATAATGATTGAGACAAAGATTTGTGATTTGAAATATAGGACAAATTCAACAACATATTAAAGATTAAAGACTATTCTTGAGATAAAAGAGTCTGACAGGAATTTTACAGGAGGATCATGTGATTAATCAGTGTGCATTATAATTGTACTAATTATACTAATTACTCTTCATTTCATTGGATAGAAGCATTCAGACCAATCACCACCAATACAAACACAAACTAGAAAACAAAACATAATTTGTCACTTCTACTAGTGGTCAAATATGATATACTACTGTTCAAAAGTTTGGGGTTGGTAACATTTTTAAATGCTTTTGAAAGAAGTCTCTCATGCTCACTAAGGCTGCATTTATTTGATCAAAAATACAGTAAAACAGAAATATTACAATTAAAAATATCTGTTACATTATCCTTCAGAACTCATTCTAATATACAGATATGATGTTAAAGAAACATTTCTTATGATCAGTACTGAAAAGTTGTGCTGCTTAAAATTGTTTAAATTATACATTTTTTTAGTTTTCTTTGATTAATAAAAAAGTTCAAAAGAACAGCATTTATTAGAAATAGAAATCTTTTGTAAGAATATAAATTATAAATGTATTTACTGTCGCTTTTGAACCATTTAACGCATCCTTGCTGAATAAAAGTATCAAAAAATCTTACTGATCCCAAACTTTTGAATGGTAGTGTATATTTAAGAATAAAAGGGCACCTTGAGTTTTCAGTAGGGCTGGGAGATATAGTCAAAAAAGTGATCATGATAAAATTTCAGTCAATATTGCAGTCGATATAATTCACCGACTCATTATTGGCCAGCTCCTTCATCAGCATCACATGCTTGCGCCGTGGTGCTCACGTGAACAGCATCGGCCAACACTGAGCCAGCGATCTGACGTAGAACCTGGAAGCGCTGCACTGTGTACTATGTCGACAGCGTAGGAGACTGACATGGAAGAGAAGAAATTGTTGAGTAAAGTCATTATTGTTGTTTGTTTTTTGCTCACAAAATTTAATCTTTTCACTTCATAACATTAAAGTTAAACCACTGTAGTCACATGAACTATTTTAACAATTTCTTTACTACCTTTCTGGGCCTTGAAAATGGTAATAACGATGCAGTCTATCGGAGACCAGAAAGCTCACTGATTCCATCAAAAATATCTTAATTTGTGTTCTGAAGATGATCAAATGTCTTACGGGTAAGGAATGTCATGAGGGTGAGTAATTAATGAAAGAAATTTCATTTTTGGATGAACTAACCCTTTAATGTAATGGAGAAGGTGAAATTTAACCCACTTTGCTCCACCATGGCCAATGCTCATCCAACCCAGCAAGTGTTGCTCAGGCAATCAACATTAACCCTAAAGGATGAGGCAAAATCGCACAGCGTCAAAAGCAATCTATGAGCTGCAGGATGTCGAGGCCTGATTTGGAGACGATAAGCAGCA
>RJVU01072567.1:3305455-3340187 GCA_003731715.1 Anabarilius grahami | reverse complement strand
AATGAAAAGTTTCATTTTTAAAGAATGTTTTGACCTTATTATGTTTAATAAAAATATGAAAATGACAGGCTTCTCTGACGTATGCAGGACTTCTCCAATCATTTAGTCTGCTTAAACCCACGCCTAAAAGCTCGCGTTCATCTGACTCCACTTTTGAGTGCAATGCTCACATCTCAAAAATCAATCAACAACCAATACATCTGTTATCTGTTACACTTGGATGTATCTCACAATACGCAAGAAAAGATCTGTCACTACTTCTGTTTCATTGCGACTTTAATGGGAGTCTATGGGATTTTATTGTATTATCATTCACTATGCAGAAAACCAGGCATAACTTGTGTTGAAGCCAATATGTATGGCTCAAGGTTTGTTCTTACTCTTTTTCTCTAGTCACTACCATATCCATTTATCTCTGTACAGTATCAATCGCACAGTTGAGTATGTCTAAAACCTCCATTAAAAACATCTTTGTCCTTCTTATCACCTGCATTATAAAACATCTCCATCTTTTATATCACACCTTCTCCTCCCTCTTCAATCAGAAGCCCATTCACACTCATTCATTGTTCCCCTCTTCACCTCTCTGGTCTGTTTTTTCCCCTCCACTGGTTTCATCAGATAATAATTGACTCAGTGAGGTGATAGGGACGCTGTATCTGGGTCAGTTCTGTCCCCTCCATCAGAATCAGAAAAGATCAGTCAGCTGTTTCCTATTATCATGGGTTCCCATGGGCAGCTGGGTCAGTTCTCTTCTGTTTCTTATCATTCTACTGTATCTGAGCCTCTGATATGACTCATTATAGATAATCAATTCATGCTAACATCCGTTTAAAGTGCCTATCTAGACAACTTAACACTCTGCATGATTAAAGACTGTTCGAAATGAGCTTAAACAGCCCGTGTTTAATGCTACACCATAAATACATCCGCATCCATCAGCTTCTCACCTTTTGCACTTGACTTTTTCGGCACACTTCATACTATAACCTTTAGAGTCGCTCATTGATCGCATATATCACGAATGGCCAACCGTCCATATGTGTGATGCTTTGAAAGATCAATAAATGACCTTCTGCATGATACTGAGTGAATGAAGCTAACCTTATTAAGGACAGGAAGGGAAGGGGCCCCAAGGGGTCAAGCCAAAGAGGTTCAGTCACATCTCTAAAGGTCAAAGGTCACAAAGTCTTAACAGAACATTCTGTGAGGCGATTGGTTTGAACGCCTCAGACAAAAGCAGTCACACCAAAGATGATGACAGCGAACGCGGCATGTTCCGACACAAGCAAGCACAGCCGCTAAAAGTAAATGGTGTTTGCAAAGACTTCTAAAAGTTCAGTAAATGTGCTGCCTAATCAGTTTAATTAAAGAATAGTTCACCCAAAAATGAAAAATTTGTCATTATTTACTCACCCTCGTTTTGTTACAAACCTGTAAGACTTTCTTTTATCAGCAGGAACAAAAAGTTATTTTGAAGAAAAAAATGTTGGTTACCACTGACTTCCATTATATGAATAGAAATAAACACTGATACATTTCTCAGAATATCTTCTTTTATGTGCCACAGAAGAAAGAAAGTCATACATCATTTGTGGATGAACTTTTAAATACCATTTCAACACAAATTTAGTGTTGTCAAGTTGTCATTTGAATGTTATTTGGATGTTTCCATTCAAATCAAACTAAACTAGCAACTAAATTCACTAGAATGACAGTAAGCCAACCTATTACAACATTCAAAACCATACAAACATTTCCGCATACTCACAGGGAAAGCAAGATGCAGAGTTCCTCTTGCAACAGGACTGAGAGCGTGTGAGTGTGTCCCCTTTTGATCCTTTGCCCTCCACTCTTAGCATTGGCTTAGGGGTCCACAGTGACTCAGGTCTCTGATGGACCTTCGAAGCCAGCAGTCTACGTCTGATGCCACAATCGCTCCTGGTGCCAGGGGTTTGGGCCAGATCCAGGGCTGAAGACTGGAGCTGTGAGGGTGGAGTGTTGCCCATCTTGCAGGTGCAAAGGTTGGCATCCCGCTCTTGGAAGCAGCAGTCCACTACATGCACGATAGAGAGGTGCTTAGCATATGTCAGCATGCTGAAGGATCCTCAGGCCCGGTGCTGTCCTGGGGGCGGTCCTAGATTTTACCCCCTCCCTCTCACCCAACCCCTTCATCCGCCAACATCGGGTCTGTCCCCTGTCCTCCTGTCTTAAATCCTGGGAGGGGGAGGGAGGCAGTGGGCAGGGCTTGTTCTTTGTAGAACACGAGGGACTCTCAGTGGATCTCCAGAAGACAAACCCCTCTCCTCCTCTCTGCACTCTTTTCTTTCGGTCTGCTTGAACGAGGCTGCTTAAATTGAATTGATTTGCGCAAACAAAAGCCGCAATCCGCAGGGTGTCAGATTACACACAGGGTTACATATCCAAAACCACCACCAAAAAAAAAAAAAGCACTCTCTGCTACTCTATAATTTCATCAACATCTGGAACTCACAATTTAGAAAGTTTCAAATGTTGGAGGGTATTAATTAAAACTATATCAAGGTTGACAAAATATTTTGCAAATGTCTTATATGTTGTTCTTATATGTTTAGAACTGGTAAGTAAATATGAAGGAAACACTTTCCAATAAAGTCCCATTAGTTAATGCATAAACATTACCTAACAATGAGCAATACATTAATCTTTGTGAACATTAGTTAATAAAACTACAACTGTTCATTGTTAGTTCATGTTTGCTCTGATCATTCAATAATATTAACAGGTACAATTTTTGGTTCTAATGATGTATTATTAAATTAACAATAAAATTAATAAATGCTTTAGAAGTATTTTTCTTTGTTAGCTCATGTTAAGTAATGTGGTTAACTACTGTTAACAAATGGAACCTTACTGTAAAGTGTTACTTAATAAAATAATATATAATACTATATAAAATAAAAATATAAAATAAAGCAATATTAAAATATTACTTTAAAAAAAGAAGAAGAAAAAAAGCTCTCTACTATACAGGAACTCACAGTTTAGAAAGTTTCAGTTGTTGGAGAACTGATGTTTCAAGCAATGCCGTTGCAGAAAAAAATTAATATAAATCATTAATAAACTAAACATCTCAAGCTGTTAACACAGAAATCTTCATGTGTTCAGACAGTTTTTGGGGATCTGCTATAAGGTTCTGCGAGAGACCAGTTGTGAATTTATTGCTGATCTCTCCACCTCTCTGGACGCATCATCCTCTTTGTCCCCCAGTGTTTTGGTCAGTGTGTTTGGCTTCTCTTGTTCATCTCGGGTTAATCTCTTAACCCAGATTATCAGACACACACACAGTCACACAGATGCCCTTATGTTACAGGTAATTAAGCCTAAATGCAAAAGCCCAAGCACTTCTGCCAACACAGAAACAGGTTGATGTCCATTGGCTTTAAGTTAAACGTCAAACACAGAGCTAGCGTTCCACTTAATTACATCCATACCAGATTTAGTTAGTCTAAATTGCACATAACAGCTACCAAACCCAAACCCATACCCATAAGGCATAACTTCTTAAAAAATAAATAATTTCCTTAGAGAAAAAAAGAGCAATTTCCTTAGTCAAATTACATTCTCAGTCTGAGACTCAGCAGAAAACTCTAATCATACTTCCTGTATTACCAGAAGTGATTGAGTCCACTGCTATACAGTACTACTGAGTGTTGTTTAATGTGAGCGTTTAATCATGTGTGGTAATCTAAATACAATCTGATTAAAGTGAATTGTGTTGGGTGCTGTTAACCTGCTGAGATGGCAAATTGTGTAGCCCTGGAAATCACAGCTTAGTGAACAGGACCGTTTACAAAGAGAAACAGCACCCTCTAGCAGTGGTGGGATAATAAACTGCATTGCAGTCCCATAAACAGTTGGGCAAGAATAACCAGCGAACCATTCAAGCATTAATATACACAAAACACTGTAATACGTAGCCAAAAATCTGGCAACTGAAACTAACCCACATACCATACCTTCATCCTTTTTCCTTTCCACAGAAGTCAAACAAAAGCTTGAGATCTACAGAAATTCAAAGAAAACACCAGATATTCTTAAGAAATAACGTGATACTACAGAAGTATTTGACTGCCATGTGACATCTGAAAGTAACATAGCACTTTTATAGTAATGAGTGTTGTAAAACGAACAGCGAGGAATGTGGCAGACAGTAAGCGTGAGAACTCCCCGTGGGGTCAAAGTGTAGGCAATGTCAACCTGAGAGTCACAACCTCTCATATACCAGAAGCACAGGTGTCTGTAGTATAATAGGATCGAGGAGGTCATGGAGGGTCATAACAAACAGAATCAAGGTTAATAAGAAGGTTAAATGTGCAATATGTAAAATAATCAAAAACCACTAGGCCAGTGTTATATATTTTGTTCACTTGATATTTACAACATCCCAAATGTTTGCAACTATTTGTAAATCGTGACAAAATTGCAATTTTAACCAAGGTTCCGGGACGTGAGGAGTTGCCTGTCAATTGCGTCATACCCGCGTTAACCCTCGGTCTGCTTCGGTTTCCAGTTTTATTTTGTAGAAACCATGGAAACACCAAAGATGCTTTAATATTTACATGTTTTATTAGACAATGGAACAACTGTTTTGATATATTTATAGACAGAAAACAAATTACTGTTATATAGCTCAACACGTTTAGTCTTATGTTTAAATCAAATTTTCTTGATTTTTTGCGAGTACCATGCAATCAGACGCAGCTTTATTTTTAGTAACAGTACTACAGCATTTTCTCTATCATACAATACGTTTTAAAATTAGTTGCAAGCCATTTATCAACACAAGCCATCCAGCTTTTAATATGATATTCTAAAATTGATCTATTTTACTGCAGTGTGTAACAGTGTCTCACAGCCGCCGCCGAGCGAACGCACAGAGTAACGTTATAACATAATTTTCAACACACTCAAATGTATCTAATATGATAAACAGAGCTGTGTTACCTCATACTCATGACCGGAAAAGCAGAAGCAGCACAGGCGACTGTGGCATAATAAAAGTTCTGCTGCTCGTGAGGCGTGTGTTGCGCAATCACTCCAGCGGCCTCATTCAGCTCTCATAACACTCGGCCCTGCTCTGCTTCATACTACAGTAACATTAATAATCGCATCCATGAACATGATTTGTTCCCGAGTCCTATCCCAATTCTTTTCCACCGACCGTTGAGATGAAGACCACATGTCCCAAGATTCTGCGCTTAAGCTTGCCATCATCAAGCTACGCCTTTGTTTTGAATAGGCCTCTAGCGACCTCTAGCGGACAGAAAATATTACATAGTACACCTTTAAGAAGTTGCCACAAAAAAAAAAACCAACNACGCCTTTGTTTTGAATAGGCCTCTAGCGACCTCTAGCGGACAGAAAATATTACATAGTACACCTTTAAGAAGTTGCCACAAAAAAAAAAAACCAACACATTGCAACTCAGTGTTTAATTTTTGCAACCTTGTTAAATGTTCTCATATGTGGAGATATAATTAAATAATATAATGAAAATAAAATTGAAAAGAATATAAAATAAGAACAATAAATAAAAAATATTAAATATGAACTAAAATATTATGAAGAATATTTTAACTGAAATAAAAATAAAAACATGAGTTTACAAAAGAACAAAAACTAAACTGATACTATAAATGTCAATAAAATTCTGATCAAAATTTCCAAAAGCCAGATTTTTTACTGTACTAAAGTATTTGGTCAAAAAGAACCACCTGATTACAGAAGAAGCCTGATGTCTGATTGGTGTACAACAACTACAGTTTTTCTCATCATTTGAATAGGTTCCCTATCATCATAGGCAGATTAATGAACTAAAAGCAAAATAAAAACAAAGCTAAAACTAAACATTTTCCAGAGATACAAAATAAATAAAATTCTATTAATAAAAATAAATAAAAAAATATTAATGTATAATCAAAACTAAATCGAAACTAAACATTAAAATAAAACTAGAAACTTGTTAAATATTCTATATATAATAACCATTCTCAGTCCATGTGACCTTGTCTATAAAGTTGTTTTGCTTCACAAGGCTGCTATAAGTGTCTAACATGTCTTAGCACTAGTTTATATATAGGTTAACTCTGAACTTAGGAGTTATGTCTTCCATGCATAGCTACAGGGTTTCAGTTGTATATCTAAATGTGCAACTCGCATACATGACTGGAGTTCACCCGTTACGCAAACTCTCTACACACACATACCCTCATCCTCATAGACACATCATTAGCATGAGCACTACATCTGGTTTAACTGGCTTGAGTAATCAGATTTCTGTTCCTTCATTTTGCAGTAAAATAGAAAGCCAAACATCTATTTAGTAAATCAATCTTGTCAGACCACTTCTTCAAACTCCAAAAAAAAGAAAGAAAGTAATCCAGTACATTGGCATAGCAGCAGCGCCTTGGGTCAAATCAAAGGTTATGCAATAAATAAACCTCATCTTTCTCTAATGAGGCAGATTTACTGCTTGATCTGCTCTTCCATCTGAAAATTCACTCATTGTTAAAAGTCTGCAGAAGTAGAACAACATCTAGGTGGATGAGTTCAGAAATCTATTTATTGTTGCATGCCAGAAAAACATATTGGTGTATGCCAGAAAAAAAAACACCATCAAAAGCCAATTAATAAAATGTAAAAATAAAATAAATATTATTGGGTTGCAAAAGTAATGGGTTGCAGTATGATGTAGTAATAGGTTATATTGTTGTTAAATTATCAAGTACAGGGATATATATCCCTCTACTTAAAGCTGCTGTCCGAAACTTTGTGTTCAAAATTAAAAAAAAATTATATAATGAGAATGTACAACATGAATCCATTTTCCAAACCGTGTTTTTGTCTTACCCTGAATCATTATGGTATAAGTGTTTATATTCAGACTATTTCAGACCGGACTGGTAGGACCCGCCGCAAAGTATCACAGTAACTGTGTGACTCGCCATAGACATACACGGAGAAAAGTAGCTCCGGCTACAATGTTCTTCCGCAAGACGCGTGCAGTTCTGTTTATTAATCGCTAGAGGGCCAAAAATCGCGGACTGCAGCTTTAATTGAAGATATTTTGATATTTAGTCCTTTTAGTACAGTGGTAATGACTAAATTAATTTAATTTAAAGTGATAAAACAACAATAGAACAACCATTCAAACTGATTATTTGAAGTTGAAATAGCTTCATTTAATAGTAACATAGAAAAGTATTCCTCAATTTATTTATTTTTTAGATTACAGGAGATGCAGACGTAACATAATGCAAAAGAGTTTGCCATAAAAAATTATGCTCTAAAAAAACATTTACACCTGACCTCATAATGCTGAAAATGTCATACAGAGAGAGAGAGAAAAACAAAAAGAGCGCCAGGGAACAAGAAAAAGTGAGGTATCTGGGCGAACACATTTTTGATGTCCACTGCACACGGGCCAGCACTATGCCACGACACATGTCTGCTGCAACTGTGCCTTCAACAGCTGACACACACTCACTAAATTTGAAACATATTCACTTACACAGATTTATGCACTCCAACAAACAACAGAACTATAAACAATATGTAATTTAATTGTATAATATACTGCAATATATATCAACATGAAAGTAAAAAAGGACAAATTGTTACAGAAAAAGGAAAGGAACAGGGAAAAACAAAGGAAACAGAAAGAGGAAATCCCAAAGCAAGAAGATATTTTTCCAACCACAAAGACCCTCCTTCCCCTTTAAAATCAAGAAAAGATTCCCCTACTGTCAATCTTTCTCCCAAACACACACACACGTGGACATATACAACAAAAGACAGCATGCATTCAGACAGAGAAACATCCCACCTTCCAGGCATGACATGGCTCTGGCTCTATGTCCATTAGAGATTCCTGGATATGTCAATCCCACACCCGCGAGCGAGCCCATATTCAGATACACAATCAGGCCTGCTCACTGAGAACATATGCAAACTCACTAACACTCCCTCTCTGTCACTCCCTCTCTCCAGCTCGCTTGTTCTCCCACCACAAACACTCCCCCTTTTCCCGTCATCTCTTCCTTGTTTATCTCCCTTGCCTTGTTCTCGCTCTATCTTTCTCTTTTTCCACTCTCAAAGACATGTATGGACACACATGGGCATTCATGTGCACGTTGTTGATTAAAAAACTCACTGTTAGTGCTGCGTCACATCTGAACATGTGCCCAATCGATAGTTTGCGAAAAGCAGTATGTCAAATGAGTACTATGTCTGCAAATGCAGTATTTAGGGTGAGGTATTGACACAGAAACTCACAAATCAATTCACAAGCTAAAATATTGAATCTTTTGGATATATATCAGGCACAGTATATGTCAATTATTCTTTAGGAAAACAATTCTCAAATACTGCTATAAACTATACAGAGAACCCTTTCAGTTGGCATATTACTATAATATTTAAGGTTACAATTAACAACTAAGCCCAAACTATTAGATTAAATTGCTATTTATTTTTAGAAATAATAATAATAATACAGAAAAAAAACTGAGTACAAATATTTAAATTGCACATAAGTCAGTTTTTATATCAATTTTTTAAAATGACATGTTTCTACTCCACTTTTAATATTAACATTTAAATGGTGGCTGTCATAAAAACTTGTTTTCATGGCAGATTTATTCAAACATAAGCAATCACTAACAGGTAAAGTAAAAAATATTATGAATATGCAATGCAATATAATGCATATATTAAGCAATATGTTCTTTACTAGAGTTTTTTTTTTTATTTAACTAACAAGCTATGCTCACAGAATGGCTTTCCTGAGGTAAATATAACGTTACGTGACACGCTTGTTTACAAGCCGTTTTATTGACATCTTTTCGCAGTGGAAACACTGATTGAGTGATTACATGAAACATGATACATTCCAGTAAATTGTTTAGCAAGTTTCTTTCAACATACCTTCTGAGGTTCAATCATGTTTTTTGTGTTATTGTAACTAGTAAAGAGGAAGAGATGATCGGTTCGCATGCGCTTCATGCTGCCTCTTGAACTGACAGTGATCTGTCACGCTACAAGAGTGCCAAAATGACATTTGAATACAAAAAATGAGACTTTTTTTCTTATCAAAAGCATGATTATAATCGCAATTATTGGATGGGAGTTATATTAATGTTTAGTGAAGCTTTTATTCACGCATTAACAGATTAACAGCAGCATAGACTAAAATATCAATCTTGGGAGATAAAAATTGATATCAGATCAGCAAAATTAGAAATTATTAAAATAGAGTAATCAATACTGTCAACTCAGCCCTAGCAGCATTCATAAAAACAGTATTCATAGAACAGTATGCAAAAAAAAAAATACCCGGATGACCTACTACTTTTTAAGCATGCATCCGAAAGACATTTTAGAGGTCATAACTAAGAGAGAAAAATTGTCATCACATGTTCAAACAGAAATTTTGCAATAAATGTAAAATTTGGGACTCAATTTTGCTTGCACAATAATCATTTATATCCTGTTAAAAGCAAATACACTCTACAGCACAGTTTCAGTTACACACTTACACAAGCACGGTGTGAATGTTTTCGGACAGTCAGCAATTCCAGGACAGAGGCAGGCTCAAGCTTACCCCCTTTTTGAACTGTGCTCTGATAGACCACAATCACTTAATCCCTCGTAACACTGTGTTGCTGTGTTATCAAACCCAGCAACAGCTTAACAGCTGTCCCGGCTAGCCATTTCAGCATCAACCCCCTTCACAGACAGTCCTGTTTGTTTGTGATTGTGTGCCAAATTCATGTGGTTTTATGGAGATCTTTCACTGCTCTAAGCTATGTGCTTACATGACAGCTGCATGTACCACAATCAGCTTAAATGAACATTTATGGATGGATGCAGCTTAGACTCTGGTCATTTACAGGAGCGGACACTGTAAGGTACAGGTTTGATCACTATCATCATCATTAAGAAGAGCAGAAGGGCCAAAAGGAAATTACATCAGGTGGCCTCAAAGCAAATTAGTAAGCACTGAAATGGTACCTATAAGGGTTCATTGATTTCCAATGGAAGAGTCAAATGACCTAGACACAGAACAGACAAAAAAAGATGCTGACATAGTTTGGGACAGAGACAACATTTTATATATATATATATATAAATAAAAGAATGTTCAATTGCATTTAGGATTAAATTTATA
Organism: Anabarilius grahami; assembly: GCA_003731715.1. Classification (NCBI taxonomy): domain Eukaryota; kingdom Metazoa; phylum Chordata; class Actinopteri; order Cypriniformes; family Xenocyprididae; genus Anabarilius; species Anabarilius grahami. Next base: position 3,329,977 of record RJVU01072567.1, on the reverse strand, counting down.
CATGAGGTTTAGTTGAAGCTTCTCTCCAATGCTAAGAATTAAAAGTACAAAGACTAATGATGAAAGCTGCCAATGAGCTAAATAGTGACAAACCCTGACAGCGATATAAACCACATTATCTTGGTAGGTGAAAACAACAAAGTACTTTGTCAAGAGGAAAAATCAATGCTCACTAAAAGCCCAAACACACTGCAAACAGTTCGAACAAGTCCTACAGGCATGAATGAGATGTGTTTGTATGTGTTTCTGTGGAACTGACATAAATATATGTCACAGTGATGATCTTGTTCATGCATGCATGTTGTATTTTGGTGTAAGTTCTTCAATTACCTGCTCTATTAACAGTTTGTACTGGTGTGTGCCAGTAGCCCACAGGACACACCCTATTGTAAAAGACTGGGTCAACATTATCAAAACATTATCAAATGTAATTTTGAGATTAAGTACTTAAACACTGTAACAAAAGCACTACTGAATAAAGTCAGGTGAATCGTATTTAAGAGTATGCCACAAACTTTCCTTAAGAGCAGAAATTACAATTATACGAGAAAATAATATATGACGAAACAACAGTTTCTGCACCATATTAAAAGGTAATGAGTCAACCCAATTGACCCTTCGCCGGGAGTTTGATTGACAAGCGATCTAACCAATCAGAACGCCGCATCCGCCATTTTGTCCGACAAAGCAGCCAGTAGTTAGAAGATTAACCTCGGTGGAGTTAAACTTGAAAAATTGTGTATATTGATGTCTTTCCGCGTTTTAAACAACATTCATTCTCATGTTTATTTGATGTTATAAATGAACTAGTAGGAAGAGATGATCAGTTTACGAGCCTCTTGAGCTGACGCGCTACAGCAATCTATCACGATCATGGTCACGACACATTAAAGAGCCAGAAAACGGTTTTTATTGTTTGAATTTCTTTAAAAACTACACAGTTTGAAAGCTGGGACTTTGTTTAATATTATAAGTAACCTGCTCTGTCTTGTCTGTCGACATGTGGTCATGTATCCTCTTCGCTCCGCGATGTATTTTTCACTGCGTGTGGCGAGACAACGCCACGGCTTGTCGGACAAAGCAACAGTAACTAAGGGGGGCGGGTCTTTGCGAAGGGTCAATTGGGCATTTAGGTGAAAAAAAAATCCTAATTACAATTTAAGGGTTTGGTTCAAGTCAGCAAGTCATTTTTATGAGAATTACAATAGTGAAAGAAGCAAAAGTGGGCGCACTGAGGAAGGAGCACAATTACTAAGTAATTTTGCTGTAAGTTTAGCTGGCTCTTATTTACCTTCTTAAAAGATAAAAAAAATGCACATCTAAAATTTGCAAAATGGGTAAATGTTTAATACTGACACCTACTGGCGTTCCACCACACAAACGTAAACGTTTTCAGTTACCCAATGCCATTGCAGAAAAATCTTATTTAAAGGAGTATTTATTATTTATGATTAAGAATAACTTTCATTTACTCTAAGATTCATGATTATAAGAGACCGAGTTTCACTTACCTGAGTGTCACAATGAGCAGCCCATCACAAACAGCACATAAGGAACAGAGAGAAAGAAATAAGTTAGATTTAAATGCTGTAGTCCAATGCAGTCTTAAAGGTTATCTAGTATTAATAACGAGTGACATTCACATCTTCTAATTAATCATCTTAATTTGACAAGCAATAACAGACTCTTGTGATGATGTCGTCAGACAATACTCTGTGAGGGGCAAAACTACGGAAACGAAGTAATAAATAACTACAATTTGAGTTTATGAGTGTCGTTGATACACCTGAAGAAATGTTCTACTGTTGTGTCGTTTCTATGGCGGTTATGTCAGCGTTTCCTCCACTGCTGAATCGTCAGCGAAAGGCAAAATTAATAATATTTTAACAAGTTATAAATGAGTTTGCACTCTAAACGAACGTAAGATAAAAAAGATCGCATACCAGAAAATAACGACAAGAAACACGTGCGCACCAAACAAACAGAAAAGTTGACCAACGTAATTAGATTCACAAAAAATAGGTTTAACTTGTTTAACTTCAAGCGGCACAGCGCTTCGCAGACCGATCGGTGTTTGAACATCAAAGTGCCGCGAGAGCGATTAGAAAGCAGATGGTTCCGCATGCTTTCGCGGTACTTTTTTGTTTTTGTGAATACTCTATTTATTGGAGATTTGAACAATAGTTACAGTAATTTTGACAATGAAGATGCAAAACTTATAAACAAGTTTTAACGAACACTCCCTCCCAATATCACCATTCCCTACCCAAACAACATGGCAATAAAGAGAAGTCAACATAGCCAGTCTATGTGTGCTCAGTACAAATGTGAAATGTTTCTTGCTTATCAGCTGTTGTTCCACGGAGAATGCTAAAAAAATAAAAATTAAAAAAAAATCAGAATAAATAATTGGGGAAAAATGAAAATAAGCAAATTAATACAAATCATGACAAGAATACAGATTTACAGGACAATTAAAATATCAATAATAATACTAAAATATAAGATATATATATCTTTTCGAGTTTAATGTAATTCGTTACCTCTTTATACAGATACAGTGTCAGAGGATCAGCCCTCTTCCACTGTAATAAAATTAAACACCTCACCAAAAGTGAAGTAAAGGCAATAACTGTATACATGTCTTTCCTAAGTTCTATGCCCTCGGGCCTGGTACCAAAAATAGCTATAAAGGGGTCAGGATTAATAGGAATTCCATAGATATTATAGGACTCGAAGATCTCTCTCCAGAATTCCTCCAGCTGGGGACACAACCAAACATGTGAGCTGTAGTGGTGGGTGAATGTGAACACCTATTACATACAGAACTTGCGTTGGAATAAATCTTAATTGGGATAAGTTAGTTTTGAGTTGGTAAAATTAAGTCTGTGGAGTATCTTAAATTGGACTAGACCATGTCTAGCACAGGGAGATGAAGAGTGTACCTGACCTAGAGCATCCTCTCATTTTCCCTCTGTAAAGTCTATGCCCAAATCACACTGCCAAGCCCTTTGAATACCATCTCAATTTTGTGGATCTATATGATAGAATATATACAAGATATTGTTGTTTGGATTTTAATCAAGCAACGTTTCAATGGGTGAGGAATGGGGTATCCCTGGAAAGGAGTTAAATACTTTATTAAGCTTCTGATTTGCAAAAATCTGAAAAATGGGATCTAGGCAAAGCAAAACGACATTCAAGCTCTTCAAAAGAGCAAAAAGTGTTATTAAAAAAATTAATCTTTCAAGAGCCTGATTCCATTCTCATCACAAACACAGAATGCAGAATCCACATAGGATGGAGGAAATAAACAGTTGGAAACAATAGGGCCCAAAATAGAGGCTGCCTGCAAACCAAAATGCTTCCTAAACTGAGATCAAATATTTGGCGTGTGTGCAAATCTGGGTACTGTCATATTTTTTAAAATCACGTACGGGGGAAGTTTGGTCCCGTCAGTGAGGCACGCAAACTTGACAGACACGCAGCTCTTAGACAGTAAGCTTTTCTTTGACTGTTAGCGTTTTAAGACTGTCTTTTTGCACTCGCGATCTTCTAACATTACACTCTGCCACACAGTATTTCTTGGCACACTCATTTTACGCGTATTTGCCGCCACTTATTGTTGCGGTGTATTACTGACGTGTAAAAGTCTAGACCCTGAATATAAGACGAACCCGTTTTTTCAGATGTATTTCTAAGAAAATAACATTGTCTTATAATCGGAACCATAGGTACTCAAAATAAAGTAGCACTCTAAGAGCCATTACCAAACAACACATATTTTAGTTCAAAAAGTCTCCACAGCACTTTCTTTTTAATTCAAAGTGTTGTTACAAAAAGAATGTTAGTGGCTCTTTCCATACTAGAAGATTCATGCTTTATTTGTCCATCGAGGGGGGAATGATTCCCCGAATAAACTCCATAGCTAATTGCGGGGAGTCAAAAAAGTGTCTCAATCCGTCGTGATTGATTTGCAGGCACGTGGGGAAAAGCAAACCGAACTCCATGCCGGCTTCTCTCAGCTAGGCCTTGATTGAAAGCTGCCCTCCGCTTGGCCACTTCAGCGCTAACGTCTAGGTAGAAATGAAGCCGAGATCCTATATATTTAATATAATATCTGTCCCTTTTCCTGTGCATGTCGGATAATTTGTTCCCTCATCTGGTAATGGTTCATTCTGACAATTAACATAATCGGAGCTTGATTAGGTTCCAGCAGGAGAGAAGAGCAATGCACTTGGTCAACCTCCGGCTCTTTGGTAAAACTCTCCTTCCCGAAGACTTTGAGCAACAGAGCTCTCAGAGGTACCCTCAGAACCTTCAGGGATGCCGATCTCTAATGTTATTTCTCCTGGAGCGGTTCTCCAGGTTATAATATCATCACCCTGGTCCGAGGCGGCCCCGTCCGCACCTTGCATAGAACCACCGGCATCCTCGGTGATGTCGGTCGACTCTTTAGCATTAGCTCTCGGCATGTTGTGCTAATAAAGTTCCTACTTTATATTCCCAAACTGCCCCAAAGTCACCAATGAAGTAATTAATTTAAGGGAAATGACGGGAGCAGTGAACTTTACGACTTCTCACGCAGCCATCTTACTGGAAGTCCTCTCTCACGGTACTTTGATGTCAAACACCGATCAGTCTGTGCAGCACCGCTTCAAGTCGAACACACCTAATGAGTCTTATTAGCTGGTTTTTTAATGATTCTTTCAAAAACTAACCCTCCCCTGTCATTTTTCCACGCCTGTACCGCCACAGTCAATCATGAAAAGAGAACCGATCGCACTGAGAGAATTATTTTAGAAATTATTACATAATATCTGGATTAACCATGCTTTTATATCGTTTTACAGACAGATTACATATTACTGAGGCATTTCCACATGAATCTCCTAATAACAGCCTAATATACATCTCTTACCTAACTTACTCAATTCAGAAACAAACAAAATGCATCAGGCTTAATCCAGTGTGCATCCCTTGGGTAGATGGGTAAATTTTTGCAGTTTTGCAGTGGTTTTGTGAATCTACTGAAATGAACCAAACCCACACAACATCAACCATTTCAACAAAACCAACTCATCAATTAATCCACAAGCAGCAAAAGCAGAGATTGTGTCCCAAGACTGTTGGACTGAGATTCTGTCTCCAGCAGACATGTGTGCCTGTCCCAGGGAGAATCAGGACAGCCACACAAACAATCAGTCAATTCATTGCCATAGTAACCGGCAAAAACATCCTGACACCGGGCAACCCGCACTCTGAAATTATGGGTCAACTACAAGGGCCTGACAGCCCAAAATTATAGGATGCATTTAAATAAAGAGCGCAGGAGCAGCAGTTAGGGCAGTTTAATTAGGCTTGCACGTACCAGCGTAGGTGCCAAAAGAATAAATATATGTTTTAAATTTAGAAGCTTGTACGGTTGTTAACAATTTAGGGGCTTTTGTAGAAATTCCTGTATTGTTTTCTGCTATGGAAAAGGAGTGTTTTTCCTGCCTCGGGGAAAACACTGGGCATGCATGTGTCTGCACGCATATGTGCATGTCATGAGGTTAAAGTCGGCATTAAATCAGAATCAACAATTCTTATTTTTTTATGGAATACTGCAGTATTATTATAAATGATTTATCCGTGCACATCATTATTTTTTTTTTAATTCATGTGCACTCGTAATCTTTAATCAAAATAGCTTCCCCTCCTTGCAACAACACCTCTTTTCTGATGTTTTCTGGCATGAGGGTGGGACAACCTGCACTCAGATGAGATCGCTATAAGAAGCAAACAAGAACATTCCAACAATCCAATCAATTCCTGATGGACAAAATCAAGTCCCCTCTACATTTTTTCTTGCTCAAGAAGCCATTTCACACGGATATACATCACAATAGGGAAGAAAAGACTATCTCAACTTCCGCTTCATGCCGACTTTAAAGGAAAAATGATAGATGCATGCATATTATAGAAAAAGGCACAAGGAAGCCTTTTTTTTCTTTTTGATTTGCTATTCATTTAAATGGTGCAGTGTGACCAAAAATCATTTTAATTCATTAAAACATTTTAAAATTTTTCCAGTTTAAAAATGTAGTCTCTACATTAATAAGACTTCATAAAAACTGCATGCATAATAAATCTAAAATATTTAGGAAAATACTGCTTAAAATGCTTTTAATCGAGTAGAATATTTTACAATGCTGAAAACATCTATCAATGCTTAACATATCATGCCAATTGCTGAAAAGGAACTGTCATTTGATAGATAAAATCTGATTCGTGACTTTACACAAAACAATTCAGAACTCTGTACCAATGTAGATTGCACCAGGTATTTGTAAACCCACATTGACAAATCATCACTATGCTCATCCTGGAACTGAATAGGAAAATCTGTTCTGCAAAATATCTGATTGTCAAAAGTCATGACAAATAGAGCGTGGGAGTCAGCAGAGTCAGCAGTGGCGAAAAGACTAGTTACCCCTACAGTAACTTTACTCTACCCTGATAGAATATCTCATTAGAGCCAGCATAAAGTTACAGCTCTGCTCCAAAACCACACACACACACACACACACACACACACACACACACACACACACACACAAACAGGTCAACCAATAAACAAAAAGTCTACAGAGATACCAGGGTGCATTTCCTATTTTCATGCAGGAGTGGCAGATTTGTCATTTGATTTACAAAGCAAAGTATGTGCCACTGGACATTTAGGCTAACACAAAAAGATATGCATGAGATTAGTGTGGTTCCTTCCATAGGCTTTTGAAAATTTGTTTCACCCTAGAAAGATTCAAACCTGAAAGATTTAATTGACTTAATATTTATAAGATTTAATATTTGTTTTCATACACACTTCATATTTTAACACATAAAGAGCAAATTATATTCACAATTCTCAGCTAAAAACACCACTTACCTCGACTCAACTTTCATGCAGATGTTACTTTAATTTAAAAGGTCATTTAAAAAAAGAAAAGAAAAAAAGGTAATTCAGTCCATTATTTGGCAGAGCATTATCAAGACATTCAGTATTAGGGCCGAACAGCTGTGTCTGACGGAGTGACTACAGCAGGCACAATGAGGGCATCTTTCCCCTTGGGTCCGCACACACACAGTTGACACTGGCTCTTACACCCATATCGCCACCAGTCGGTGACATCACCCATTAACGCAGGCGCATCTTAAGTTGCTATATCCGTTTTTCTAGCACTCTCTTCCCATTTCTGAACTCAAAGCCCTCTGGTCAACCCTCTCCAGTCCAGCCCTACAGCCCTCACTTAACCTGTCGACAAGGAAGACGTGTTAACGGCTTAAACAAAGACAAACCCGCAATAAAAAAGACAGTGACCTAATTTCTCCCTCCTTGTAAACAACTTACTCTCTCACTTCCTGCAAGAACAATGGAGGAATCTATTAGCTGTTAACCCAGACATCTCATGGAGCAATTTGATCACTAGTTTACTACATACAACTACTACATAGAATAGGAGAAAATAGTGAACAAGCTTTTTAAGCTTTAAATATATTTCTAAAAAGGACAGTAAGTGTATACTGTGCTTATATAAATTTTAAAAAATGCAATTATTATGTTTATTTTCATATAAACAAACTTCTTTCTCAACATCTCATCACAACATCTCAACATTTTAAGTCAATATAAGAATAAAACAATTACATTGAGGGATTCCAAATGAAACTGACATACTCTAATGCATTTAAAACCTAAATATTTTATAATTATTATTAATGTAGTTATGACATCATTAATATAGAGACTACTATTTTAAAATGTAATAAAAAAGGTGATTAAAACAGTAAAAAGGATCTAAAATAACACTTTCCTTATACATTACCGTACATAAAAAAGAAAAAACATCAAGCGCCACAAACTGTTTTCAACATTGATAATAATAAAAAAAAATTCTTGAACATATTCAAATGATTTCTGAAGGATCACGTGACACTGAAGACTGGTGTAATGGCTGCTAAAAATTCAGTTTTGCCATCACAGGAAAAAATTACACTTTAAAATATATCAAAATAAATTTTTATGATAAATTGTAATAATATTTCACAATATTAGTTTTTACTGTATTTTTGATCAAATACAGTAAATGCAGCTTTGGTGAGCATAAGCGACTTCTTTCAAAAACATTTAAAAATCTTTCAAAACCCCCAATTTTGTCCACTACTTTTACATTACATTAAAGGGAGACCTCAGGAGTCTTTCAGCTCACACGAACGCCATGAAACCGTGTATCCTCACCTGTGTAGTGCTGGGGTTCATACACCCAGTCGTCATCATCTTCATCCACTCCATGTGGAGTGTGGGAGTGTCTATGGAGGTTGTTCTGGCTGCGGAACAGTTTACGGGTCTGCTGTGACAGCGAGGACACGTTCAGCCAGCTGAGAGCACGAGAGATCGGGGCGGCCTTCTCTGTCTTGTCCTTGTCTCTCCTAAAAGACCCAGAACGCTTGTCCCTCATCATACCCTCTTAAAAATTAGTCAATACGGTCGAGGTTACTTTAAAAGCTCAAGAGTTAAGACACTTCTCACAAGTGTGGAATCAAAAGTAGAACTACATCACATGGTGTATACTTGAAGTAATTGGGTTTTAAATCCATGAGGCTCTTATGGAATGAAATAAAATCTGTTGCCAAAAAAAAAAAGGATTCCACTAAATGAACTGACCAAACTTGTAGAAATTCACTGGTCCACATCCACAGGTGTCGTTGCAACCTGGATGACAACTTTATGTCTTTGTTGTCTGCTATATAGAAAAACCTCCACTGTGAGTCCTGGAAATCCCAACACGAGTGCTGCAACCCACAAGCACTAATTAACCCAAGCAGCAGGCTGGAAAATCGCTAGTCTTCCCCCGACTGAGGCTTGACATCCACAATGAAGACTGGGTCCAGTTTAAAAGCCTTTAAAACTCAAGTTGCAGCTGAAGAAAATCAGGCTCAGGATGGTTTAACATTAGTTTTAGCACTTTTAAATGCTCCCATTCTCATAGGCCAGTGATCATCTTACAACACCCATGTGACACTGCGTCTAAAAACTCCTGGATTAAAGACATCACCAGCATAAAGTTCATAAAGGATGATGAATGATCTTGAATGTCCTTTTCCTTTTTCATTAGCCGGTAACAGGATCAGGTGCTTCTGTTGCCGTGTACCATGTTATCTCCCTGCCGCTGAGGACAGCCACCACCGGATACTCTTCCTGACTTTCCAACGTCACAGCACTCACTACGCAAAGGTGTTTACTCACCTGGGACTTCAACACATATGGGCATACAATCACATTCGCTGAAGTCAGTCTTGCAGAGCGTCAGACCAGGCGTTCCCCTGATCTCTAGGTGATAGTTGTCTAGAGATAGCACCCAAATACACTGACTGTAGGATTGAAAGTTTAGGATTACAAACAACTAGAGTGCTGGTGAAATATGACCTTAAACCAGCCCCCAACCACTCCCTTGCTCCTCTCTGAACTCTCTCTCTGATCTTTGCCCCTCCCCTCCAGTTGCACGGCAACCACGGAAGGGCGACTGGACTATCCACTTCTCTTCCTCCTCTGGGTTTCCCTCCTACTCTTACTATCCTCTAAGGCAGAGCCTTTCAAACTGGTGTGCAGAGAAAAAATATTTTACAAATGTATCCTACCACTAAGAAAAAACAAATATGCATATAGTTTTGTGATTTTTAAATATATTTTAGTTCATTTTTCTTTGAAATGTACTAATATTCATGTGATCTTTTTATTTGCAATGCTAACTTTGTTAAAAGCAAAAAGTTAATAATCTTAATTATGTCAGATAACACTTAAGCAAAACAAGGTCAGGTCAAAGTGTCTGAATAATTTTTGGTTCCAAATTTTTATCAATTTTACTGGTAGTCCACTGTATGAAGAATCTTTGGGTATAATATGTCACAGCTTACTTTATTTTGCTATCCTCACATACATAAATGAACTATAGTGTCCTGCACACATTAGTAAAAATATATAAAAAATGTCTGAATAATTTTTTGGTTTGACTGTATAATTATATAGAATTAAATATATTTAATTATATTAAAATATAATTTTTGAGACTTTGTGTTTTTCTTTACAATTTTGTCCTTATTATTCTTCACACAAGTAAGTTTATGCATGAAAATATACAGCTTTCTTTATATTTTAATTATTATATAATTTCTTTTTATTGTCCCCTCATAAGATGATCATTATATTTGGGGGTCATTACCATTATAAAGTTGAAAGTTTGCCAAAGACGTCTGATACTGGGTCAAAAAGCTGACTTGCCTTACAGACTAAAGACTTCTTGGCCAACACATCCATTGGCTCTGCCTCTGAGCTCTGACCCATAGACAATATTAAGGACCAGCAGATCAGCCTGCTAGACCTGCTTAGACTAGAAGATCCAGCTAACCACACACAAACTATGCCAGCGACACGTGAAGTTCATGAACACTAGAATGAAAACAAAAGAGGTGTTTTGTGTTGGCAAACACACAAATATTAACACACATCCAGCAGGCAGAGGAAAATGAGAGGCTGAGAGATCTGCAGGCATTTAAATAATACCATGGAATTAGCCTGGTGCATGTCTAAAAAATGTGGTAATACCATGGTATTTTTTTTTGTTAGCTGTTTTTGTATTTTCTGTATAACTCCAAAATCTGAATGTATGAGCATATGTGTGTGTGTGAGCATGTAAACCAGCTCTGTCATTAGTGTAAATTTATCTAATCAAAGTGAAGTCAAAGTCTTCTATTTACGACAGAAGGACCAGTGTCTATCCAACTTCAAAACACGTCTACATGGTAAGATCAATCAGGTTGTTTGACTTTCACATTGGGAATAGCAAACAAATTCAGGCCTTAAATATACAGTGTGTGTAATTAATGATTAAACTTTCACCCCCGCAGCAGCCTGCGACACACTGGTCCAACTGTTCTAGAAAACCTCCATACATCCACACAGCCACATGTAATAACAAACAGCTCTGCTCTCATAAAACACACAGCTAGATGATCCAACCTTTATCCTCAGCACTGCAATCAACAGCCCTCCATGCCGTTAATAATTCACCAGGGCCAAGCGCCCAACTGCTGAGATAAAACACATAATGTATCTGGAATAAAGACACATAGTCTGACCAAGAGCTTCTCCATTTACCAAAACTAGCTAATTCTGTTATTTATTACAAAAATAAAGCAGTGATCTGATCAAATAGCATCTTTCCAAATGCTTCAAACTAATTTATTTAGTTAGTTTAGGTATTATGTCCAAAGCATACTACGCATATATGTAAATGTAAACGCTTATAGCTAAGCAAATCCAATTTCACAATTCGATTTTCACTTTCAGGTAAAACTGCTGACACACATTTGTCCAGAGAAATGAGCAAAACCTCCAAAGTTTGGGATCAGTAAGAATGTTTCTGAAAGAAGTCTCTTATGCTCACCAAGGCTGCATTTATTTGATCACAAATACAGTAAAATGTAATACTGTGAAATATTATTCCAATTTAAAATAACTGTTTTCTATTTTAATATATTTTACAATGTCATTTATTCCTGAGATGGCAAAGCTGAACTTTCAGTCTTCAGTGTCACATGATCTTTCATATATATATATATATATACACACACTACTGACTCCAAACTTTTGAACATTGGCATACACAAAACATCCAAGTTAATAACATATGAAGGTAGCTCTATCGCCCCCTTGAGTACAATGCTTTTTACTGCCATAATAAAGCAAGAATGCATGTCGTCATATACATCTTGAGTATGTTTTTGGCCTTATTGTCCGTTTCAATATCCAATCGGCAACAGGCTTCTGCTTTGGAGTTAAAATGAGACTGATGCTACGCATGTTTTGTTTGTTGAACACAGTGAACCTCTGACACGCTTGTGGCAAACTGCTGTTGACACGGCAGGTCAGAGAGGAAACCTGAGCAGAGTTCTGAACGAAGACATGTCATGAATTTGTGCACATGATCATTAACCCAAAAATAGGCGGAAGAGGTATATTTTTCTCCACCGGTTCAACACCTTCACACGCTCTGATCATTATCTTAAAAGCAGGTAAATGTTTCACATTCGCAAAAACCTTTACCTGTTTGGCTTAGCTAGCACTCAGTATAATTCAACAATATGGACTTGCAACCAGTTTTTTTTTTTTACTGTCAAAAAATTAAATATTAAACAATAAAAAAAATTAAATAAGACTACAAATCACTCCATTAAATGAATCTAAAAGTGTGTCTCACATTTACATTCATTCAGTTACCAGACATTTTTCCACCACATTTTGCTTGGAGATCTTTGTTTACTAAACAAAGGGGTTTCCAAATTGGCAAAGCACTTGGGAACTGTTTTAATTAAGTTTTTAAAGGCTTACCAAGATTCCAAGGGAAGGATTTTATTGTGCTCTGTCCCCACATTTATATGAGTTGGGTTTATTTGTCCTTGTGAGTATGAAGAGTGTCTGTACAACTATATAAAATCTGTGAGCGTGTGTATTTGTGGGTGTATTTGCTATTCAGTAAGCTTATGTCGGAGAATATTGCAAAGTATTTGTTTAATTCAATGTGGCTCACGCTGGAAAGAAAGATGAAATCATAAAGCCTCACTGAAGCAGGCAGAGAAGGATAGAACAGGAAGAAGCCATTAAATATAAGTGGAGCTATCAGTGCTCTCATCACTTCTTTCTCTGTTCCTGTTCACAGAGAGATCATGAGTTGACCCATAACTAACAGAACCCTCCGGGTGACATCTGACCTTTGGCTTTCATGAACCTGAGAGGCTGGCCATCACCTCCAGAACAAGGTCCCGCAAATACTTGTTGACCCATAGTGACCTCCTCAACACATTCCTCTCTCTCTCTGGTATGCCGCACAGGAATGAACGAAGGAATTCTGATCTATCATCTTCACCGTAAACATGCTCCGTCTTTGCACGCATCAAAATCTCTTCTCTGGGTAATGTGATCAGTACTCTTTATTTTTGATCAATAAAGATTTTTATTTCGAATCCTGAAAAAAAAATGAACCATGTTTTCCACAAAAATATTGAGCAGCACAACTTTTTTCAACATTGATAATAAGAAATGTCTTTTGAACATCAAATCATTAGAATGATTGTTCTAAATTATTTTAGATTATTTAGTTATTTTAAATTGTAAAATATTTCATAGTATTCCTGTTTTTGATCAACTAAATGCAGCCTTGGTGAGCATAAGAGACTCCTTTCAAAAATATTAAAAAATCTTACCAACCCCATATTTTGGAGTGGTAATGTAGCCTGTATGTGCCACACAAGTGTGGGCTGTCAGATTTCAATAAACTTTATTCCCAATGTTATAATTCATAGCGTAGAGCAACTATTAAGGTCTCTTCTCAGATATAACATGCCATTTTGTCCATGAGGAAAATGGGTTTATAGAGTGCCCACAATAACAGTGGCTGGCATGCAGGTACTCCACAGGATGTGTCTGTGAGCGTGTTTATTTCCACAAGCATGTCTGTGTGCGTGTGTGTCGTGAAACCAAAAGCCATAAAACACCCCAAAAAACTTGTTTTTATTGTTTCTGAGTCACTCTGTCCTACGAATCTGGTCAAAGTGGAAACCAGTGGTATATTTAGACAAATGTTATTGTCATTAAAGGGATAGCTCACCCAAAAATGAAAAATCTGTGATCATTTACTCACCCTCATGTCATTCCAAAAATGTATTTCTTTGGCAATGTGACTTTCTTTCTTCTTCTAAAGTACATAATATATATATATTTTAGGAATAGTGGTAACCAAATAGTTTTGGTAACCACTGAATTACATTGCATGAATAAAATAAATATCAAAATATCTTCTTTTGAGTGAACTATCCTTTTAAGTCAGTTGACAGAATTCTCTCTCCTCGGCCCAAAAACTCTTTAAGCTAGTTCATAATTGGGAGGAAGTATCATCACTGGGATGAGAGCTGTATCTCTCCTGAGAAGGTGTCAAACAAGCACAGGGCCCACAGGAGGAAGTTTCCTGGAAACAGAGCTCAGTGTCTGCTGAGGACAAGCACCATGTCTCTGCTTTCTTGTACCAGGTTATAACAAAACAAACAAATAGAATAGTATATTTTTTATTGCCACTATACTGAGATCATGATTTATTGATATCTCAAATTCAAACCTGCAAAGATGTTTTACCATAAGATCATTTGAGCTGAAACTTCATATTTGGCTTGTCTTAAACACACACAAAAAATGATTTTTCTAATAATAACTCAATAAATTGATAAGACTTTACAATCATTTTTAATCTGTTTGTTTAACAGCATTAGTTAAGAACTAACAATGAAAAATACTTTTAAAAAAATGTATAATGTTAATTTCAACATTTACTAATACATTTGTACTGGAAAAAAACTTAAAGAACTCCAACTTTATTGGTTAAAAAACATAGATAACGTTATGCCATGGAAATTAGTCTTGTCCAGATTCCACTTGTAGGCTTTCCACTCATCCCACAATGGGGATAAAATAGTTATTGTCCATAATCAAAAAGAGATTCTTGAAGAATATAACATTTGTAACACTTACTAATACAAAAGTTGTATCTGTTCATATTATTTCATGGACTTGAGCAAACATGAACTTATTGCTCATTGTTATGTAATGCATTCATAATTAAACCTTTTTGTAAAGTCTAACCAATAATTTAAATATGTCCATATAGTAATGACACTCTGGATCCTGTATTTTTGGATATTGACCACTAGGAGGCGGTGCAACGTTTCAAATGCTGCCTTTAATATGTAGACCCAGGGCCAAAAGAACACAGCTTTCCTCTAAACTACAGACTAAATTAAGCATAAAAAGACTCTGCCAGCTGTCAAATGGGAGAAAATATACATTATCAAATGCCATTCCAAGTAACGTTTTTCATGTGCATTAACAAAGGCATCTAACTTGCATCTACTTGCAAGGCATCTAACATAAATGGTACTGATAATTGTTAGTTAATTAATTACATTAGAAATTTACTTGGCCATTTAATTTAACATAAGTCAAACTGAAAATTCCAATGAGTTCTTTCCAAAAGAATTCCACTAAAACCCATTACAAGCAGCCCAAACATGTTAAAGCTCAAAGCAAGGCAGGTGTTGACCCCTCACCCCTGAATGATGACCCCTGCATGCAGCTGACTCCAACCTGCACTCAGCGCTCCCTATGTGGGGTGGAGGATGTTGACGTTTCAGTGAATAGAAACAAAAGCCATCTAAAACCAGTCAGATGGCATGATAGAGTCAGCTCTAAAATACGAGAGCCTTTATCAGGGAGCTTAAACTCCCTAATGACTAATGCACGCAGACAAACACAATACAGACCTTGTGTACACACACTCACATTGGCTCACAATGAAACAACCTAAGCGACATGCTAGATAAAGCACAGTCAGGAACAACGTGAAACTGACACAAATAAAGTTATTGGTACATAGTATAAATGGGTGTTTCTCAAATGAAGGGACACAATGCAAAAAAATAATTTTTTGACAAAGTTTGGCATTTAAATCTACAGAGAAAAAAGGCACAAAAGTATGAAAGAGTATGATGGGAGACTGTTAGACACTTATGTGGCGTGTGTATATACTTTGGGGACAATTTGTTTCCAAAGAAATTAGCAAAACCTCAAGTTTGGGGTCAGCAAGAGTGTAATGTTTATGAAAGAAGTCTCTTATGCTCACCAAGGCTTCATTTATTTGAAAAAAATCTCTTTCAACATAGATTGTTATGTAATTCAACATAGATAAATGTAATTTATTCCTGTGATGGCAAAGCTGAATTTTTAGCATCAATACTCCAGTCTTCAGTGTCACATGATCCTTCAGAAATCATTCCAATATGCTGATTCAGTGCCCAAGAAACAGTTATTATTAATAGCTATGTTTCCATTCAAAGTTGCGAACTTAATTTATGCACAAAATTGGAATATCGCATAAGACGTGCAAATAAAGCAGTGTTTCCATCTTATGTGTTCAAGAGAACAAAATCGTCACTTCCTGGGATATTGGGAAAGAATATCTATAATAAAAATGAAAGTTGCTGCAATCGGGGCTCTGTGGCTCTTTTTTCCTACATCATAAATGACTTGCACCTCAAAGCATGCAGACAAAACGCAATAAACGCTGTCATGTTATCTTGCATTTGGATACCTGGTGTTTGGGAATGCTATCTCTTCTGGGAGGTCATTATTCCAAATCATTTGATCCACAGGTTGGTCCAGTTATTCAATCACATCCACTGTTTAGGCAGTCACATGATTTTTTTGTTGTTGTTGTGCATACAAAGGGGTTTATTTAGTAAATGTGTTTCCATCGTAGTTTATGTGCATGTCTTCTTATCGGATTAAAAAAAATGTATCAGCCTCAATTGAGCGCATACATTTTTTATGCTAATTTTTTAAAATGTTATGCACATCTTGGTGTTTCCATCCAGCATTTTTTAATGTGCTATCCCAAAGTGCACATAAAAATAGGTGGATGGAAACAGGATTTTTTTCCTCCCCAGGATTCTTTGACGAAAAAAAAAAAAAAAAAAAAAAANAAAAAAAAAAAAAAAAAAAAACCAGCATTTATTTGAAATTTATTTTTTTGGTAACAGTGTAAAAGTCTTTACTGACACATTTAATGAAATGAAATCCATATGCTGAATAAAGTATTACTGTCTTTCAAAAAATCCAACAAATTTCATTCAATTTTAATGAAAAGGGGAGGTTTCGTCAAATTTAGTTAATTTCTGTGGACAAATGTTTATTATTTTTTCATTAAATGAACAAAAAGGTAAAGTTAGGGACTGGGTCAGTTTAAAGTACTTTTTTATTGTCAAAACAATATACGTCAATAGGATGTCCTGACCTAGATGTAAACGTGTGTTTGTGTGCATGTCTGATGGAGTGATGTCTAGATTCCATCTGTTCTTCAGGCCATCCTGTCGGCAACCCTTTCCCCTTCCTGTAAGTGTGTGTCATGTCACAACAGAGTGGTTTTGCTTACGTTTGTCACTGGTGGGATTGACAGCTAAAGGGAGGGAGAGAATGACAGGAAGGAAAGGAAAAAGAGAAGTGTCGTAAGGCCAGAAGGGCTGCTCAGCTCCTTGTTCCTCCTATCTTGCCATCCTGGAAAAAGAGGAAGCTGTAGGGTACTGTGAGAGTATGTGATCCTCCACATATTCTCAGTATGTTATGCCTATAAAGGTCAAAGAAAACCTAAATACCGTTCAAGATATCAGCTTCAAAGGTCTTACAACACCTTTGAGTGCAAGCCTGTATGCTTTTTTTCCCTTCAGTTCCCAGCAACTGCTTATACGCCACTAATGTATTACAACATCAATCATACACAGTATAGCTGGAGACATTACTCATTAGCGGGAGTCATCTGCTCCACCCTAAGCCACGATTTTAGTCACAGTGACAGCTGGCTTGTGTGTGTGTAGGTGTGTTTTAAATGGAAGTGTGTGGTAACTATTGATGCCATGTTTGCATGCTTTGTGCGAGTTTTTAAAAGCATGCTGTTAAACAAGTTTTAAAATGAGAAGCCACCAGGTTTGTGACAGTGAATGTTTTGTTCAATTCATGGCACAAGTATAGCTCATGTTAAATATTCACTGCAAAAATTTAACATCTGTAACATCTAAATTAAAGGGATAGTTTTTACTCACCCTCAAGCCATCCTAGGTGTATAAGACTATCTTCGTTCAGAAGAACACAAATCACAGATATATTTAAAATATCCTTTGTCCTCCAAGGTTTATAATGGCAGTGAATGGGGGGTGCGTTTTGAAGTCAAAAAGAATGTATCCATCCATAAAAAAAGTAATCCATACGACTCCAGTGGGTTAATAAAGGCCTTCTGAAGGGAAGCGATTTGTTTTTGTAAGAAAAATATCCATATTTAAAACTTTATAAATTCAAATAACTAGCTTCCGACGGATGACCGTACGCAGAATCTGCAAGTCGTTTTGCGGTGGAAGAGCAGCCTTTGACCTGAAGCACAACGTAATGATGAACAAGGAGGCGCAGAGGAGAGAGCTAAATATTTTTCTTTACAAAAACGCATCACTTCGCTTCAGAAGGCCTTAATTAAGCCACAGGAGTCATATGGATTACTTTTTTTTTAATGGATGCATTATTTTTTTGCGTCAAAACGCCCATTCACAACCATTATAAACCTTGGAGGACTAAGGATATTTTTAAATATATCTCTGATTGTGTTCATCTGAAAGAAGATAGTCATATACACCTAGGATGGCTTGAGGGTAAGTAAATCATGGGACAATTTTCATTTTTTTGGTGAACTATCCCTTTAACTGGTTTTATGCAAGTCATGAATATTATCTAATATGATTGAATCAATTTGACTTCATCATACCAACTAAAGTCATTTTAATGGGTTGGATCAAGTAGACAAATAAACATTATACAATTTCTACAGTGTTGGAAGACAAAAAATACTATTACTTTTAATTTTTTACATTCATTAAGCAATTTAGTTTGAACATACTATATTATATACCATATTATTGATTCAACCACAACTCCATTTTTTTTAATTTAAGCATCAAAAATGCTTTAAAAACGATTAGTCTCACTCTCTGTCTTTCTCTCATGCTAACAAAAATACTGTTTCACTCATGCCTTGTTGTATGGGAATGCAGCCATACATGCAAATGATTGTGTTCATAATTATGACGTATGAATATGTGTGTGTGTGTTTAGGTGTTTGTGTAGCTGGAACAGCCCTGGGCATTTTCTACTCTAAAGAGTGCAATATCATCGCAGTGAGCTCACAGGACTGGAATGAGAACAGGACAGCAGATCTGCTCCACAAACACCGACAGTACTGAAAAATGATCTAAACTGACCAAATACAACCTTGTTCCAATTCAATCCAACATTAAATTAACAAGAACAGGTCTGATTCTCTGATTACATGTTAATTTACCAAATAACAGTTGTGAATATTATAACAAAAATAATATATTGTAAAAAAAAAAAAAAAAAATAGTTGCCAAACATATTTGACACTTAAACCGAAAGTTGCTTATTTAAAAAAGTCTTTATTTTCAACAGTAAGTCTATTGAATCTTAACATAGAAGCTAACAAATATATCTAGGCCTAAGTGTTTTTATTGAAATATCTGAGCTCTTTAAAACAGACTTTAAAATAATAATTAAAAATGCAATTATATTTAAAAAAGACTTTAAAATAATAATTAAAAATGCAATTATATGGTATATTATATAAATATATATTCAAAATATATATCATATATAATAATAATTACTTGAAAAATAAAAAACTTTGTTTCTTCTTGGTTTTCTTTTCTGTATAATTGAGATTTCCAGTCCCTGGATAAAGAATACTGAGTTTATAAGCAAATTCACAAAATCTCTCATTTGTCTTAATGTTTGTGTGAAGGCTAAAAAAGAGTGAAAGCCGGGCTTATCTAATGCTGTTGGATTAGCATACTAAGAGACCTGGCATCCCTGGGGAGCCTCTCAGAAAACATTCACAACCAGGAGGAGAATTAAACTGGCGAGGGCTCCACACGTCCCATTGATCTGTTGACAGCCAACCTGGCAACCCGCCACAAACCTCAACGGTTCTCCTGAGAGGAGAATCACCAGTGTGGAGCCTGAAAACACGATGATGACTTGTGGGAAGTGCCAGATTCACTCTGTTACCTACTGTTAAATGCTCCTTCAGTGGCATCAAAACTTTGAAAAACCCTTAAGACTTAAGTTTGAGTCGGTTAGCAGCAAGAAAAGGAAATATCCTCAAGCACTGTTCTACTTGACCTGACCGATAAAAAGGACTTTTGTTTTTTTGCCTAGTCAGGTTGATTCAGATATATTAAATAGTAAGATTTTTTAAAAGTGTTTTTGAAAGAAGTCAAAAACTTATGCTCACCAAGACAGTAAAACAGCAATACTGTGAAGTATTATTACAACTTAAAAGAAATTATATTTAAATATATTTTTAAATGTAATTTTTAAACCAACGGCAAAGCTGTTTTTTTTTTTCAGCAGCCATTACTCCAGTGTTCAGTGTCACATGATCTTTCTAATATAAATCATTCCAATATAATTTGTGGACACTTCTTATTTTCAGATGAAAAACAGTTGTGAATATTTCTGTGGAAATATTCTTTTTTTTAGGATTCTGTCATGAATAGAAAGATCAGCATTTATTGGAAATGGAATTTTTTTTTGTAACATAAATCTCTTCTGCTGAATAAAGAGTATACATTTCTTACTTTGAACAATAGTGTATCATGTGAAAAAAATCTGTTAAATTATCTTCAGGGCACTTTCCGCCTCATTTAGTGCATTCACAGAGAAACTAATATATGAGAAGCAGGAAGTGTGGTACTTCAATACATGGCGATGTCAGATAAAAGTTTGTTGTGCAAAAACGCAATTTTGCTGTTGACAACTGTGACAAGACTGAGAGGAAGTGTGGCAGTTCACCTTCATCTCAGATTTCAACTGTCTCAAGGCATCTTTGAGGGCGGGGCTTCGGAAAGAGGGGGCGTGTCTAATTCCATGGATTTAAATGATGGACATAAAGTAGCTGATTAAGTAGTAAGATATGTGAAGGCATTATTACTTTTTAAAATAGTCTTTAAAATAATTATATTTAATTTAATTTTAAAAAATACAAATAATTGAATATATACATAATATTTATTATTATACTTGGAACTTGAAATGGGAAAATAAAAAGAAACATGTTTCTTTGAAATCAAAATAGCTGATTTAGAGTTAAGAAATGTGAAGGCATTATTACTTGAAACGATACAAATTTAAGTTAAATGAAATACAAAGAGAATAACAAAAAAGCCTGGTGACCCAAGAAGCTCATTTCTTCAGCACTGAGACTGTGAAACTGATGTGATTAATCTAACTGAAGGAGAGAGGAAAAGAAAAGCATAGAGTGTGAGTAAGAGCCGCTGAAGTGTGAGGGACCATGGCCTCCAGCTAATCTACAGCCATCTCCTTTCTGTTTAAATAAACCAAGTTGAAGTGCAGGAGATCTTTACAACTCTCTTCCACCTTCCTTTGTCAGCAAACCATACGCTCACACTCTCCGTGGGCCCATTACTGTCTGATTTAAGAGGAGGTGAGAGAAAGAGGGGTCAAGAGAGAGGCAGAGAGAAAGTCAGCCTGTGTTATGCTGATCAGGCAGACGCATGGCGGAGAGCCGTCTGTTACCGTGACAATAGAGCGGCCGACACAGGGCTGGCACTCTGCCCTCTGCAGCGGGAAGCATGCAAAACTCACACAAGCACAGACACATCCAGCTGTCAGACACAACCGACGCACGCCGATGAAGACGACAGTGGAACGTGAGTGACAGAGGGCCACTGAGGTTTTAATGAGGGATGCGGCCTCGACCCTTATTTGACAATGACCCATGTCAGACTCTGACCATTCATAAAAGGCCTCATGACAGACCAATTTACACTTTATTATTGCTTCAAAAATGGGCTATAAACTTCTGGTGATTCCTATTTTAAAAAAAACAAAAAATGCATGAAGCTGTTAATGCATGTCTGTTTGCATCAAACCATGCAGGGGGTGAACATTATCAGCTCTACCTGATCTATTCTCTCTGGATTTTTCATAGTGCAATAAGCATGAATTATTTTCCATGCTTTTTTCCCATGTGCTTCCTTCACGGACACTCTCACCTTAATACGGTCTCTTTGTTTTACTTAGAAGAAGAGAAGAATGTGTCTGAAAGGTCTGAAATCTTTAAAAAAAACTTTTTTTCCACCAACAAATGGTCAGTGAATGGAGATGGTTAACCTGTTAACCTCATGAGATCCACCTAAATATGCAGTTTTAATTTATTTATTTATTTTGCATTATTTTTTTAATGGGATTTGCCATTCTTACAAACCTGTTACCAAATGTTAGGATGTTTATAATAGTTTACAAATCTGCTTTTTCTGATTTCTTTACTTTATACCATTCAACTATAAATAAAACATTTAATATTAACAATTAAACAGACAAAATGTATTAATTAACCAAAAAAAAAAAAAAAAAATCTACAATGGATAGCAGAAAGGCTGCAAGTGTGGTCTAAATTTACATTTCTAATTTGAGTCTGAGCTAGTTTGAGACCAAATATTTTTTGTAAATAATGATAAACTTATATTTCCCATGAATGTAAAAGAAAGTTAGATTTTTTTTTATTTAACATAATTTGTGTAAAAGTTTGACAAAATGGAATAAGATTATTTACTTGTCTTTCTGATATGCTATAAAAAGAGTCCAAATGATATATTACTAGGGTCACAATGTTAAGAAATAGTTCTCACGGCAAAATCACGAGATTTGTTTTAAAAACAATACCGTATTTGTGGCAAGTGCCATTTCTAGCTGAAATCAGTAAAGGTCACATGATCTCACTTCTCAGAACAGATTTATATCACAATACGAGACAATAGCTGTAGGCAAGGGTGCTTGATCAAAAGATGATGTTCACCCTCATGCAATATGCATATGCATACAATCATTTTGAATGACTTAATTATTCAAATTAATTTGTCAAAACAAACAGGGAACATCAGGGAGCAGGTTGCAGTGCAAAGCAAAATGATGAGAATAAAAAGGCAGACAGCTCTACAGAGTATGTGTAGTGGAATGTTTTCTGGTCATTCAGCATATCTCCTCTCACAGACTGATAAGATACACAGAGAGACAGAGTCAACCAAACAGAGCAAGAGAGAAAAACAAGGAAACAGGAGTTTTGACAGAAGGAGCAGAATCACAAAGGACTACTGAAAGACCACATATAAAATGTTAATCAAACCTTCTTCCAAAGAAACACACACACACACAAAAAAATAAATAAATAAATAAATAAATTAACTAAACAATTTAGCTTTTATTTCCCACACTTTTGTGACTCTAAGAATTAATCAGGCTATATGGGTTTTCTACTGTATCTTTAAGGCCATATGTAAATTATATGTTAACACATTTTTTATGGTACACGATTTTTATGTGCCTCCTCTCTCTCCGGGGCCCAGGACAACATTCCTGGTACTGCCTCCCTATAGCAATGGAATCCTGTTTTCCATGATATATCCCTTTCAGACATTCAAACACAGATAGCTTCAGGCAGACAGGTTCTTATCTGTCTACAGGTATGAAGAGACCATTGAAAAAGTTACATGGTTCCTAAACTCTCTCTCACAAAGCCTCCTTCACTGTAGCATTTTGATTTTTCTAACTGCTGAATTTATGTTACTTTAAAATAAATGTTACTTATAATAGAAAAAGAATGTTACCTAAAATAAAAGAAAATCATAACCTCATGATAAAAAAAATTTTTTGGTTTGTTTTACAAATGACTTTAATATTATTTAGTGATATAATATACACTACCATTCAAACATTTGGAGTCAGCAAGAATGAATACTATTACTTAGCAAGGATGCATTAAATTGATCAAAAGTGACAGTAAAAGCATTTATAATGTCACAAAAGATTTATATTTTATATAAACGCTGTTCTTTTGAACTTTCTATTCGTTGAAGGTTCCTGAAAAAAATACATCACTTTTCTCAAAAATATTATAAAGCAGCACAGCTGTTTTCAACATTCATAATATGAAGAACAAAATCGGTATTAGAATGATTTCTGAAGGTTCATGTGACACTGAAGACTGGAGTAATGGCTGCGGAAAATTCAGCTTTGTCATCAAAGGAATAAATTACACTTTAATATATATATTATAAATATATAAAGTATAATATAATATAAATAAAAAAACTTTTCAAATGTTAATAATATTTCACACTATTACTGTTTTTACTGTATTTTTGATGAAATAAATGCAGCTTTGGTGAGCATAAGACTTCTTTCAAAAACATTAAAAACAATCTTACAAACTCCAATTTTTGAATGGTAGTATACATAATATATCATGCCATATGATATACATGCTACATGATATATGATTTCATTATGTATGCATATTGGTGGTTTGGTAGTCTTACTGATAGGACAGGGGGTATGTATGTGTGTGTGTGTGTATATATATATATATATATATATATATACATACAGTGGGTACGGAAAGTATTCAGACCCCCTTAAATTTTTCACTCTTTGTTATATTGCAGCCATTTGCTAAAATCATTTAAGTTCATTTTTTTCCCTCTTTAATGTACACATAGCACCCCATATTGACAGAAAAACACAGAATTGTTGACATTTTTGCAGATTTATTAAAAAAGAAAAACTGAAATATCACATGGTCCTAAGTATTCAGACCCTTTGCTGTGACACTCAGCTATTTAACTCAGGTGCTGTCCATTTCTTCTGATCATCCTTGAGATGGTTCTACACCTTCATTTGAGTCCAGCTGTGTTTAATTATACTGATTGGACTTGATTAGGAAAGCCACACACCTGTCTATATAAGAC
>RJVU01072567.1:3250537-3298867 GCA_003731715.1 Anabarilius grahami | reverse complement strand
AAAAAAAAAAAAAAAAAAACTATTTCTTAGAATATCCTTCTTTTTTTTTTTTATTAACTGTCTTTTTTGCCTTTAATTATCTGGAGTAGAAGCAACAGGATTGGGGCATGACCCAGGCCAGACTCGAAACCAGGTACCTAAGGATCTTTATACTTATTTATATTTATCTCTACACAGCTTTAATGTCAATACATGTTTATTTTCTACATACAAAGCCCCTAATTTTAATTAATTTCTCCCAAACAAGACCACATGACTCTTGTAAGTCAATATTTTAATTATTTGCTCCAAAAAGACTTGCATTTCTCTTTGAGAGATTAATATTGAGTGCAGAACAATGTTCAAAGCAGAGACACGATTTGGGAAATCTAAAAGTATTGCCACATGCTGGATGGCACCAACTCTCACATAGTCTCACATAGTGCCTGTGGTCTCATTATGGCCAACAGCAGCATGGGAAGACTCCACATCTTATCCCATTTCTGCCCGCAAAACAACAAAGGATTCCACTGTGAGATAATTTGTTTATGAGTTTACTACTGATGACTCTGCCATGAGACTGATGGGTAACTGACACACGATGAGAAAAGGTTACACACATAGTTAACAAATAGTCACTCTAAGAAGTTGATGAAAATCTAATTCGTGAGTAGGGCTGTTTTATGTGAATATTATGACACAAGTGAAGCACAAAGCTTTGTTTACAAAAGAAATGAAAGGTTAGCAATTAAATGTTACATCGCAACCATGAAAACATTTGGATTCTTGTCGAATAAGAGAAGTAGGCTAGGAGCCTTTAAATTTCAGCTATTTGTTGGCTTTGTATTCCGTTTTGTGATCTGGTCCTCCGATTTTCCATAATTTGAACAATATTCCATAAGTTATTCCAATGGACATGGAATCTCTTGTTTCTATTCCCAAATCTTTACTCATGTCTAACCCATTTTCGCAGGGGATTATAAACGTTTCTTTCTTTCTACTACTAAATAGTATCAGTCATGAACATATTTATTGTTATCGACCTACAATTTCAATATCAATATACTCATTACTCATTCTAATAATGGCGGATGTAAAGCAATTTCCCAGAACATGCATAAAAACAGGCAATCAGATTAGATCTTTGTGTGCAATATGCATCAGTCTGTGGCGTCCATTGGGCCTTTTATTAAACATAAAAAAAAAAAACGTGTGGCATTTAATGATGTGTGTGTGAGATTATTGTATGACTAGAATAATACAATATCCCCAAAACCCTCAGGCACACCTAACAGATTCTTTACTCCTCTAAATGAATGTCAAGCAGAACAGATACCTGCTATAATTTCAGAAATATTAAACCGATGCCTTAACACGATCAGAAGCGGGAGATGGGAACAATGATAGAATGAATGACAGTTTATAGGTCAAGTGCCATTTACATGTCATAGATGGGATGGGGGCCAAACAACTGTTCCTCTAACTACCGAGAACACAAACTACATATTTAGCCTTGGCATTAGTTGTGACATGAGACTTTCAGACACTGATGTGTGTGTGTGCGATCTCAAGAGGATCAGTAACATGTCTGACCCTACAACTGCTGCTCCTTGTTTTCGCACAAAGGAATTCAGTGTAAGATAAAAGGGGGGAGGATGAATGAAAGAGGCACAGAGAAGTGCAGACAGTGGGTGAACGTCACCCCAATTTAAAACAACCAGCACCAAATTCAAACTTCTTTCTCCACATTTCAAAGCCGAGTGTAATTTCAAGCGTTTGGAGAGTTTAGGGTGTGGGCTTGAATGATGTAAATATAGACCCACTCCAACTCCAGCGCTATGCTGCTTTGGCATGGCCAGCCCACATCAGTACTGGGTCAACCCTGAGCAGAGAGAATATAGAGTGGAAGTGTCTTAAATTAGCTTATTGCTCCCTGTATACCTCACACCCTTAATGCCACTGAATGAGTAGCTATTTCTAGAAAAAATACAGAAAGGAAGTGCGTATACAAAATGAGTCCAAAACCAGTTCTGGGACAGAGGTGAGAGATCAATAGCATTCATTAAATATGATGGGAGCCCAGAGAGTAAGTGACGTGGGCTGGGTCCCTGTCCTCCAGGATCCATGTGACAGTTTTAAGGCAGGAATACTCCAAGCCGACGCCGACGAACTAGTGGCGACGAAAGCAGACTGCGGGGTTGGCTCACGTCGGCAGCGTCTGTTTCCAAAGTTGCCCTAACACACCAAACCGACGCTCGACAGCCGATGACCATGTAGCACGTTCGTTCTGCGCCTGCGTAAGATGAAATGCCTTTCCTAACCATCAGGTGGCAGTAGCTGAACAGCCAATCAGAATGATCAGATGGCCCGACGGACCGATGAGCTCCGACACCGATTCAACATGTCGAATCGGCCGAAAAAAACCCCGACAAGGACCAACTTCAGCCGACGGTGTGGAACAAATTGAGAAAACTTAGTCGGCCAACGAACAAAAACTGCCCGACGGCCAACCGTCGGCTTGGTGTGTTTCTGCCTTTAAAGACAGCTAATTGGCTGATTACCTGTACTTCTCTTTGAATATTTGAATGTCACTGAGTGCGATAACATGTACAACTAGTTATACTCAAGAATCTTACAACATAGTTGCTAGAGGTATTTCCTTTTATTTTTTCACACAACAAATGTCTCATATTTCACTGTTGTGAATAAGATAACAAAAAACAAAAATATGAGCAAAACTGTTTGGTGTGAAAACTTAGCTTAAAGCTGCAGTCCGTGATTTTTGGCCCTCTAGCGGTTATTAAACAGAACTGCAGGCGTCTTGCGGAAGAACATTGTAGCCGGAGCTACTTTTCTCCGTGTATGTCTATGGCGAGTCACGCAGTTACTGCGATATTCTGTGGCGGGTCCTACCCGTTCGGTCTGAAATAGTCCGAATATAAACACTTATTATAAGTGTACAATAATGATTCAGGGTAAGACAAAAACACGGTTTTGAAAATGGATTCATGTTGTACATTCTCATTATAAAATTTTTGTAAATTTGAACAAAAAAAGTTACGGACAGCAGCTTTAATTAAAAAAATATATATAAATAATTTATACACAATAAATATTAAAACTGCTAATCATAATTTAAACATTGTTTAGGTTATCAGTGTTAAACATAATAATTCATATTTTATGATGGATTTTTATTTCTTCTGAATAAAAGTCTAGGCTCATCAATATGAGCTCACTTTATTTGAAAGAGACTTTGGTATAACAATACAATCTATACATAAAGGCCAATTTAAGTAATAAATGTAAAGGATGACTAATATTGTGAAAAAAAAAAAAAAAAAAAAATCTGCTAAGAAAATCTACTGTACTAAAATCAGGCTCACGCTCCCAGGTGTGCTTACTGCTAATTCGGTGGGACGTGTACAGTTACAAAAAGCTACCCAGACAGTGCTACCATTAAAAAAAACGGTATTTCTGATGGGTGAGACCGTGTCTACCTCCTTGTTTCAAAACTCTGGGCGGCATATGTGGAATCACTCTGGGTCAGATTCACTCAGACCTGTCCCCACCACCACCATCATGCCTGCATCGCTCTCTCTGTACAGAGGCGTCTTCAGTGGGAGGGGTGGTGGGGTCGAGACTCTGGACCCACTCCAGCACCACATGAAAGACAGACTGGGTGTGCCATATGCTTCTCAGAAAGAGGGGGGATGGATGGAGGGTGGGAAAGAAAAAGGGAAGAGAGGAAGGTGCTAATGTACCACTTACAGGGCTTTGGGAAGTTCTTCTGCGTTCATCTTCAGACAGCTGCACTTATAGGGGTGTAAAGATGTAAAGACACCCTCATGTCACGATTCGATACATATCATGATACTGAACTCACAATACGATATTATTGCAACACTCTGAGGCATATGATAAAAGGATAACTAAAATTGCATTGTTGATTAAAATGCTAAATTTGGTATTACATTGGGGGTGGAAATTAATAGGCTTGGACTTGGTGCTGGTAACCAAATGCACAGGACAATGGTGACACCAGAAAAAAAAAATATTCATGATTCTAACACTGAAACACAGATTTATTTTAGATGAATATTTTTGCACTTTGTCACTAACTAAATATTTTTAAAATAATGTAGGCCACTTCTTACTGGCAACATAAGACATTTGGCATTCTCAGGACACACATATTTCACCATTCCATTATTATACATTTTATTCAACATTATATATAGTTTAATGTAGTACTGACACAACACATATTGCCACTATCCATGATACGATATTGTTGCATTTTTGTATTGCGATATATTGTGACATGATATATTGTTACACCCCTACTTAATACTCTCAATTTTGACATTACAGTACAAAAATTTTATAATTATATTACATATAATGATATTATATAATATTATATAATTAAATATATATGGATTAATAATTTATAATAAACACTGAAATATTACAAAAAAAAGCAACAATTGCCGATTTTGATTTCATGGTGACTTTAAAGGGGGAAATGCAGTACAGAGAAAAGCAGCTGTTTTAGTTAACACCACACACCTCCTCACACTCTCCCAGACCAATTAAGACACATTGTTATGCTGTTAGTGAGTGCTTACAATAAACTCCCCCTCTTTGTCACACATACATACACTCCCACAAAAGCTACAAAAATGTTACAAAGTTGAGGTGTCTGTATAAAGCAGGATATCTGCATGTTTAAATGACTTAAAAGGATAGTTCACCCAAAAATGAAAATTTTTACATCGACTCACCCTCATGTTGTTTAAAACCTTGTTTGACTGACTTTATTTCTTCTGTGGTATATAAAAGAAGATATTTCTCAAAATATCTTCTTTTGTGTTCCACAGAAGAAAGTAAGTACTTTATTTTAAAATGCAAATTTAAAGAAATTAAGACCAAGGAATCTGTGTCATATGTAAATTGACAAGAATGAAAATGAGCATATGAGGGATAGAAATACAGCCATTTAAATAGGTTGTTGTGAAAATAATCATTCAAATGTCAAGTGAATGAAANAAAAAAAAAAAAAAAAAAAAAAAAAAAAAAAACAAGTGTTTTTAGTTAGACTTTAAGACTGCACAACCTATTGAACAGAACATCTAACCCTCACAACCTTGTTTTCATGTCAAATTGGCATTAAAATCAGAATTTAAATCTGTTTGTTTTAGCATCTTTCTCCATTGATGTCCATTTAAAAGTAGCGATGTATTCTGACAAAACAAAATGCAGCATATAACACACACACACACACACATATATATATATATATATATATAAATAAAGAGGTGTAAAGTAATCATATGAAAGTATAAGGAGAAGGAAAAAAAGAGTGAGAAAGATATACAGCTTTTTCCTCTCTAGACTGACATTTAAATCGGACACTATAAAGGCTATCAAATTACCTCCCTGTCAAAGGAGGACAAAGACTTCAGAAGCTCCAGACCAGGAGTCCCAGCAGACCAATGATCCCCCAGAAACCGCAGCCCTTCATGGGCTGATTAACCCCACTCATCCCCCTACTCTCCAGCTGCAGACACTACCGTGATTATAGACAAGAGAGAGAGAGAGAGAGAGAGAGAGAGAGGGGCTGAAACAGGCTAACTGGGGTCAGGCTACAGGCGAGCCTCAGAATGGCTACGGTGAGGTTTATTTGATGTTTATCCACTCAATAGTCAAGTGTGAATAAAAGATGAAGAGAGAGAAGAGACACAGAGGGAGGAAGAGGAGATATGGAGATGGGGGTGGGGTTTTCAGAAGAGATAAAAAAAGATGAAAAGATATTTTATAGACAAGCACTTTTCAAAGTCCGGACTCCGGTCCGGATCCGGACCCGGAGGGAATTCAATCTGGACCCGCCTCCATTTCGTATTTCAACAGCAGTAATTGTGTGTAAGGGATTAAAAGTCTGGATTTTCCTACTTTGATAAACGCATGTCAAAATAATTTGTTTAGAGTTTTATGTCTTTTTGGAGATGGTCCGAAATTAAAGCGAAGGCGAGATATTTAGAGTTTTCCTCCGTGATTCAGTTGCCATGACATCAAGTGAGTGTATACTTTTGACGTAATTTGGCGCGCGACGCGACACTTCACCGCAGTAAGCGTTTGAATGGGTGTGGAGCAGCGGTTCTCAACCTGCGGCCCGTCACGAATGTAAATGCGGCCCGCGATATGCCGACCACAATAAAAATAAAATAAAAATGTATAGCATACAATTTATTTTTGTTTTAAAATTTAAATTAAAGTGAATTAAATACACATAAATGAGCTATAATGCTTTATTTGTCATATAAAATAATTTTGGTGAGCATTTATTATTTTCAGACATCAGGCAATGTAGGCCAATGATGCAATCACTCAGTTAACGAAACAAACACAAGCGCGCGCTTAGGAAGAATTCAAACAGTAGCCATTCATTTTGTAAATTTAAGCCTCAAAATGGTCAAATTTGTTGTTAAAGGAGAAAAACTAAATGTGGAACATACAATGAAGGAACACATGCAAACAAGAAGAGTCGCAGCATCAGCAGTAAAGATAAGAAGAATGGAAGAATCAGTTGTTAATGGGCAGCCTTCCTGTTTGCTCTGTAGTAAAGTACTTGACAAGCAAAACCTACAATTTCAAAAGACTCAACTGTGAATTCGATGTGTCTGTTTGATGTATTTTAAATCAGTAAAAATAACCGCATCAGCACACCCGCGGCTGGAATGAGCCCAACTCTGCGTGCGGTCGCTGATCACGTCGCGCGAGGGATTGCTACATGACAGAATGCTTGATTTCGTCAGAGATTGTAATTAGCCTACAGTGCGCTCAGTGTTGTTTGTAAAAAGAGCTGAGTAACATTTGCTCATTAAGGCGTTTGTGTGATTTTTTGGTGACTATTGCGATGCTGTTGAAGAGAGTCATAAAGTCATACAGAATTAAATAGCAACTTAAAGTGATTGTATATACAGTTTGTGTGTTAATTGAGCATTACTGATTATTATTGTAAAGCTAATGTCAGTAAGTTAGTTTTATTTTTTATTTATTGTGTGCAACATCTAGGTAAAATAATAGTATTACCTGCTAATACCATAACATTAAATCTGATTGTTTTGCATTGGTGACGTTATATGTAAATTAGATGCGGCCCGTGAGACTTGCACTTGGACCATTGTGCGGCCCACTGGGAAAAAAGTTTGAGAACCACTATATAGACTAATAGAGATTTCAGAGACTAGAGTAATTAGCTATAAGTTGCAGTGCTGTTAAAGAGAGAGTTAAAAAAAATAAATAAATACATTTAAATTCTGTCATCATTTATTCACCCTCATGTTATTTCCGAACTTGTATGACTTTTTTTTATTTATTTATTTAGAAGAAAGTCATTATGAGTAATGTATTAATTTGGTAAGTTAGTTTCCCTTGGTAATTATATTCCCCAACAATGAAACATATTTCCGAATCCACACGCGCACGCGCACGCACACACACACACACACACACACACACACACACAGGCCTACATGTTTTCAAAAGTTCCAAGGGCAGAATTCCACACATAGATGCACACGTTCAGGAGGAATCCTAAAGCGATTAAGCAGTTGAAAGACGAGACAAGTCCCAATTCAAAGCAAAACAACAGCCCCACCCAGAGAACCTGAACTCCTGCTCAGGGCAGCAACAGCAAACAGAGATCAAATCCTTTTCCCAACGTTTGAAACACTCCCTAGTGGTGTTTGCATGTAGATTAAATTTGTCATGATTCATTGGAAGGTGCATGATACACCCTCAACTGCTGTTCTCAGGTCTGCAGAAGTGCTGGATTATTGGAGGATACAAGAAAAGCATATCTAATGTTTCCTGTAAAGTGTCCAGATTTCCTCAGTCTACTGTTTTTTAATAATACACTAGACATGACAGACATTACACTATGTGTGTGGTAAGATTATGAACTGCTCTTTAAGCCGTGATTCATATGCTAAGCTAAATGTTGAGTGTTACTGCTGTTTGAACTGTGATACTGCTGTTTGAACTGGGTTTGAGCTTGATTCATAAATAAAGCTAACGCTTTCGGAAGTGACTGTCAACACACCCCCAATTCAAGGCATGCATACAATGCAATCAAATAGGGATGTATGATATAGCTAAAATATCTTGATTTTTTTGTTTATATATTCGAAATATATATCTCTATATTTATAAAAAAGGATTTAATTCATTTCAACCAAACAGTAATTTTTGATAATTATTCATACTGTATAATAACATAAGTAATACTCAGTATAAGTCTAGTTTCTAAATAATCAAGACATTTTATTTTATCAATTCTCTATTCCAATTTCAATACCACAGCTAAAACTACTAGCCTAACTAATATAAATGTAAAAGATTATTAAAGAAAAGTAACAGTAGTTTTTAGGTAGAGACACTGAATAAAGTAATCAAATGTAAAATAACACTGGATAGTCTTCACTGTATAGATTAAACAGTTTAATCCTTATTTAAGTTACAAAAGTTATTTAGTCAAGAGCAGAGAATACTTTTTTTCTTCGTCCTTTCTGCTTGATTAACATTACAAACAGACAGCAGCAGAAATATTAGGCTGCTGTCACTTTAAGACCTAATGCACAGATCCAGTACACTGATACTGATACACATCAGTTTCTCTACTGTTTGCATTCACTTAAGCCATAACCGACTATGTTTACTAGGACACTTGCCGAGATGGGCAGTTGACATCATTTTTTCTGAATTTGTCTGTTCAAGCACAAAAAGACATGAAAGAGAACTCAATTTAGTATTTGCGCGCTGTGAGACGCAGCTTTCTGGGTGCATGCTTCAGATGTGCGCGCACAAAACTTTACACAGTGCATGAGTAATGAACGAAGTTCACTTTTGCATCTTCTTGCACTTGAATATTTAAATTCCCAAGGCTTAAACTCTTGTGATGTTGCGGCACTGACCTGTCAACTGTCCAGAGCATATTTCACGCTTGTTTGCGTTCACGTTCTCACAAGATTGCATTGTTAGAATTCATAAAAATGTTACCGGCAAACTGGCGATTGAGACGTTTCATATCTGGCCAATGCTATTTTTACTCATATTTGGCACTTAATTTTACGCCCCGTTTAAAAATATTGCTTACATTTACATTATTGCTACAAAAATCATCCAAAATATATTGTAAATATGCAATATATTGCCCAGCGATACTATCAGCTGCACCATGTGTAACACTAACTCAGAATGTGCAAACAGACAGAGAGTTGAGCTACAGTTTTATGCTGATGCAGGTCTCATGGTGCTCTGGGACAAATACACAAACACATACTCAAGGTCCTCCTATGTGAAAAAGGCTCTTTGAACAGAAATGTTTAGTACACTGTGTGGCTGGTAAATGCAAACCAACTTTATCTTCACACATAAATCCATCACACAGATCTGTGGAGGATTCAAACCATCCCGCACATTCCAAAGAGAGAAAAGCTTTCATCCTGCTTCATCTGATTTTAACAAATGTGAGACCGCTGATGTGACCCACGCACCACAACATGCCTACATAGAGACCTAGAGCCCTGAGGGTCATTCAAAACACTAAAGAAACTTGTAAAACTCTGCTTCTATACCAATCATAAAGTCATATTTGCAAACCATGGTTTCATAGGTACCAAATAAAAAGTCAGACAACCTCGGTCAACTCATAAAACATGCTAACAGTTTTCTTTATTAAAAAAATAATAATAATATAATATAAAGTATGTACTGTAAGGAATAATCTATGACTAGTTATGCACTACACAATTTTAATGCACAACATGGAGGCAAAGAACCACTCAACGCGAAGCAGCAGTGCATTAAAATCGTGAAATACCATAGTCACTTGCAAGTTAAAGCTGTTATTGATGTTTACATCACGAAATTTAACTGGAAGGGTTAAAATATTTTCTTTTTGTCAGGAACGATCTAGCATTCTGCATTTAAATCAGACAGAGATAAAGTATTGCAGTAAGATTACATTTATTTGTTTGAATTATAACATTGATTTGAATGAATTATTGACAGATAATGTCTGTGCAGCATCTCTCTAACAATGAAGCCGAGTTTAATTACTTTACACGTACCTTACACGTAATTTGTGGGCTAGACAGTTATCAAAAATTGATATGATCAGCCAACTATCACCAACACATCACATATCTCTCGACCTGAGGCCAGAGAAACGAACCACAAAGGAAAGCAACATGATGATTTGTTTCCCAGTTATGTTTCATAAAGTATCAGTGCTCATCCGCAGAGGAAGTGAGTTTGCGAGGGATTTTCCATGATCGTGTGAGTGTCAGAGGTCCGACTCTCTGCAGGATGAGATGTTGTGCTACAGAGAAAGCAGTGTTTTATGAGGACGGACGAGGTCTGTTCTGTCTACAGAAGCACTGAGTAGAGTATCAGTGCATTCTTCTGCTGTCTGGTAATCTATCTCAAAGAGCATCAAACATCATCTTTACAGTCAGTGTGCAAATAGAAACAAACCCCTCTATGTTTGGGAAGTCAGATGAAGATGGATCAGTTTGAGATTTGCCCTGCAGCTGAACATATGAATACTGTTCACATCAAATGCAGAACTGAGCTATTGGTCAAATCACATCAAGTCTAGTGAAGATTAATCATTAATTCTATTTTAAAAAATGTGTATTGTAATATATATATATATATATATAATACATTTTTAGGAATATTGGAATAAACATTTTTGCTCATATAACCCACCTATAGTGCTTTAGTCATTTTTGTTTGCTGTTGAAAATAAATTACATATTTATCTCATCCCCAAATTCCTGTCCCCTTCTTGACAATGCAGACACAGCTACTGACCTAAAGGCAACACACACACACACACACACACAGGTTTGTTTTGCTATCAAAGTAAGGACATTCCATAGGCGTAATGGTTTTTTTTACTGTACAAACTGTACATTCTATCCCTCTACACTTCCCCTACCCCTAAAACTACCCATCACAGAGAACATTCTGCATTTTTACATTTTTAATAAAACATTGTTTAGTATGTTTTTAAAGTTATTTTAAATATGAGGACTCATTGAAATGTCCTTATATTTCATGTTTATGTTGTAATACCAGTGTAATACCCATGCCATTATATACATTTGTGTCCTCATAAATCACAAACACACACACACACACACACACACACAGAGTCTCATACAAAAACAAACAGGAGAGCGAGTATAACAGAGAAAACATACTTCTGTATTTTTAGCTCTTTCTCATCCCACAGGACTAAACCATGTCTGGAAGAAAAGTGCAAGCTCTCCAGCAATGGTCAGTGCAAATATGCTGAACAGGCATAAATCTAAAACACATCTGACCACACACGCACACTTTTCAACACAAAGCATGTTTGTTCAGGGGGGTCGAGGTGTGTCGCTGGGGTCCTGTAGCTAAGAGAGTGTGAAAATGTGTTTTAATATAATTTTATTGCCTGTGTGGTGAAGCTTTTCCACAGTGCCAGTTCTTCCTGAATAACATCCTCCTGTTAAAAAGTGACTGTTATGGTGAGCATATATGTCAGCAGGTTGTGGGAGAACAACTAGTGTGTGTGTATTCAGTGTATATGCATGTTTAAAAAAGAAAGTGTGGACAAGTAAAGATAGAACGGAAATTACACCACTTTTCCCTGTTGTTTGGTGATGTTCACCTTGTGTTTTGTTTTAAATATGAAACTGATCTTCTCTTAAAGTGAGCATATGTGTAGGACGCAGTGACTATTGTGTTGTTTCACAGTGGGACTCAAAGAGAGATGAGAAATTAATAACTTTTAACACACTAACAAACACATACACACTCCACAAAAGGCCTACACACTGCATGAAGCTTCCTCCATTTGCTTCCAGACAACTTGTTCAAGTGTCAACAGCACATTGTCACTTTTTAAAGTAATAGTTAACCCAAAAATTCTGTCATAAATTGACTCACCTTTCTTCTATGGATCACAAAAGGTGAATTTTGGCCACTACTTTCAATAAAAAAAAGAAAAAGTTGAATGAACATTGAAGCCCTCAAGCTTCGAAATGACAAAGAAAAGTAGTCCATATGACTCTTTCACTATATTACAAGTTTTCAGAAGTCTTACTATAGTTTTAAGTGAAAAACAGTCCGAAATTTAAACTGTTGCCTCTTTGGGGTGTACATGAGAGTTCCTGAGCAAAGTACCTGTGAATCATCTTAAAGAATCAATTGATCATTCTTTATGAATGAATAGTTCTTTTGAGCCAGATCCTTTCAACAACAATCTTTTCAATTTACTTCACAAAAACGGTATGAAAGATTTGTTCATGAATAAAACTCATCCGGTTCCTTGGATCAATAAACTGACTGGATTATCCAGTTAACTAAAAGAAAAATTATCTTTTATGTTCTGCAGAAGAAAGAAAGTCATACAGGTTTGGTACGACATGAGTGTGAGAAAATGACAGAATTGTAAGGTTAACATTTTTAGGTAAAAATTTTCAATACATTAAAACATTTTCAGATCACTAATTGTTCCTGAGATTACTTCTCACATGGGAAAAATTGAATTTGAACTGTTGAACTGCTCCCTGGTAAACTGGTTCCTTTGCGTAGTTGGAAAGCACTACTGTTGTAAGAGCATTTCACGGTGGATAAAACGTCCTGGGGTCTGTGTGGCATTTCCTCTGTAGAGCTTGGTCACAGTGGGGCGTGAGGCCCTGGCTCGGCTACACGCCACACACACAGACATATGAACACACACACACCCTCAAACTATGTAATCCAAGTCATGTGAAGAGTGAAGGAGAAAATGAAGTCTAATAAGAGAGTTCAGAGGGGACACGAGAGAAGGAGCGAGAGGGGGAGAAGAGCTTTAGAAGTGACAAGGAACTGGAGGAGTGAGTGAAGAAAGGAGAGAGGGGTTGGAGGGAGAGACTGAGCGACAGATGGGGCTGGAAAATCTATGTTTATTTTTACTGAGCGACGACAGCAGCCCACGAGCTATAACTTCAGCACACAGATGCTCAGACACAATGAGCTTTATGTTTAGTGAGACGAGCCAAGCTCACCTGCTGAAGAGCATCGCTTACCCACGCAAAAGGAGACTAAGAGAGTTTCAAACCATAGTGAGCTTTCTACCTAGACTCCATCTTTATTTTAGATGTCATAGGAAAAGGCACAGCAAAAAAACAGCAGCAAAATTATGCCAACATATATAATCCCTCATTCAAAATGAGGTGGCAACATCACAACAAATAAAGAAATGCCAGAATGCATTGTGACAGGCCCAGTGAAACTCTTCATTTGAGATTGCAAATAGAGTCAAGGTTAAAAATAAAGGATTA
The DNA here is from genome assembly GCA_003731715.1 of Anabarilius grahami. Taxonomy (NCBI): domain Eukaryota; kingdom Metazoa; phylum Chordata; class Actinopteri; order Cypriniformes; family Xenocyprididae; genus Anabarilius; species Anabarilius grahami. Next base: position 3,285,503 of record RJVU01072567.1, on the reverse strand, counting down.
GTCAAATGAAAATTAACCCAAACTTTACTCACCCTGAAGCCATTAGATGTATATGACTTTCTTCTTCTGATGAACACAATCTGAGTTATATTAATAAATATCCTCATGCGTCCAAGGTTTATAATGGCAGTGAACGGGACCAACGAGTATGAAGCTCAAGAAAGTGCATCCATCCATCATAAACGTACTCCACACAGCTCTGGGGGGTTAAAGCTACAGTTCGTAAAATCTGCCACTTGAGGGCGCACTACCAAAACAATAACAATCGCGTGGTTTGATGACGCTAAGAAGGTGCGTGGAATGATGGGATTTGTTGTCTTCTACCCAACCGCCATCAATCCGACGGAAAGATAAATCATGGTTTTAACAGATGAGGTAAAGTTTTATAAATGTTGTGTTTGATGTCATAGTTTTATTATATTGAATTAGACCCGAGTAATGGAAGGTTTACATCGAAATTTTTAGTCATAGATGTTAGAATGTTTGTCCAATTCGATGGTGTGATAACACAGCACAGTTTCAAGTGTTCAAATCAATAATAATAAATGTTATTTTGAACTTACCAATATCATTTGCAATAATAATTGATTCATATTTCTGTATAACACTAACTGACTAACTGTATTTATTTACATTGTTTAACTTGTCAGGTGAAATAAGGCAGTGTAAATAAATCAGTAAATAACCAAATGCAATAACACTGCACCTGCATAAACTTTAGTCTTCAAGAAAACACATTTTTAATATATAAAATAAAGCATGATGAATTGCAACTTCATTATGACCTAAGAATATGCACTTCACATAGTTATGTAAACTATTAAAAACATTTGATATATTTTAAATTGTATATAAACGATTACCACTTGTTCAACAAATATATACACTCGTGTACATTCAAACACAATAAGTGGGCATACATAGCAAACGCGAGTTCAACGATTTGCGCGAGTAGATTACATACAAATTCAATGCAAAGACGCGATCAGACTATGGATCAGACGCGTCCTCGCGCGGGTCTAGAGACGCGATGCCCCACGTTTGGCGTGTATGCCTCTTGTCCCAAACTCTTCTTGGGTCGTTTGGTTGGCCCGTACGCTTACGTTTACGGGAGCTGTCCAGCGGCAAATGGTAAACAGTAATTATGTTCCATAAATAAGTAACACAATCCACCATAAAACGTGCAAGAAGTAAATAAGGAACTGCTTGAAGCAAGCTAGTGGTTTGCTGGACGCTAGATACTACTTCCGCATTTGTCCACGACACTGTTGTCATGTGGTTTCTACGTCAGTAAAGGCGGTAACAAAGGGTAACTGACGTCATTGACAGGCGACTGCACTGCCCCGTGTCACTGTTTAGAATGGGAATTTTCTCATGATTTAGAAGTAGTTGAAAACATTAGAGATATTGTTAGTAATCAGCTGGACAAAATATTTAACACTAGCCTAGTGGTTTTTGGATATTTTACTGCAAAAATATTACATATTGTACCTTTAATAAAGGCCATCTGAAGCGAAGCGATGCGTTTGTGTAAGAAAAATATCCATATTTAACAAATTATTACGTAAAATATCTAGCTTCCACCAGAAGGCCTTCCATATTCAACTTACGAAGTAAGTGTAACGCCTCTCGCAGTTCAAAACGCTTACACTCCATACGCCTTCCGTATTCAACTTACGAAAAAAGCGTAACTGACGCGACGTTGGTCCCTCCCGTTCACTGACATAATAAATCTTGGATGTGTCAGGATATTTATTAATATAACTGCGACTGTGTTCATCAGAAAGAAGAAAGTCATATACACCTAGGACGGCTTGAGGGTGAGTAAAGCTTGGGGGAATTTTCATTTTAAAGTGAACTAATCTTTTTATTACAAATATACTGTAATCAGTACTAAACAATTTTTTAAAAAATTGTCCCATCAAAATAAAGATATCACCCAATTTTCTCTTGTAAGGTGTCTCTGAGTAACCTGAAAAGCACTCTGTAATTAAAATGTATTACTATTATTGTAATTAATATTTGTGTTTAAGCTATCTAAGGTTTTCACAGTGAATTTGGCACTCAAATAATTGCAAAATATGATTCAATTGTTATAATTTGTTACAAATATTTTAAATGGGTCTTCTTTTAGGTCTTTTCTCTGTAATCTTGGATCACAGAAATAGCGTAATGTAACAGAACGTAACAACTACAGGCCTAGTATTTCTTCAGTGAGTCACACAGTAAACAGTTTAAGGTCAGTAATTTTTTTAAAGAATAGATATATTCAGCAAGGATGCATGAAATTGTTCAAAAGTGACAGTAAAGACATTTATAATGTTACAAAATCTTTATTTTAAATAAATGCTCTTCTTAAAAGATTCTGGGTATCTTTTAAAAGTATCATGATTTCCACAAAATATTAAGAAGCATAACCATTTTAAACTTTGATAATAATAAGAACTCTTTCTTGAGTGCCAAGTCAGCATGTTAGAATGATGTGACACTGAAGACTGGAATAATTGCAGCTGATAAGCTTTGTCATCACAGGATTTATTTTTTTTAATTATATTTCACAATATTATTGTTTTTGTTTGTTTGCTTAAAAACTGCAGCCTCTGTGAATATAAGAGAGAAAATCAGTCAAAAATCCTAACAACTCTTTACCGACTTTGAACAGTAATGTATAAAAAATTGATATGATACTATGATTAGCAAGAAAATAAATAGCACCTAGTGTCAAAAATATTGCAGACACCTGCTCTACAGGAAATAACTGTACTGCGTTATTCACGTCTCCAGTGCACTATTTGTGCATATTCTGAGTAATGTTTGTGTTTATGTGGTGCCTGGGTGTACCGTGCCATGCCCAACATCATTTCTCATGTGGCCACTTTGAGGTTCGTGTCCAAACAACATTCACAGAGGTGGAAACACTACAGAACATTGAACTAACACAAACACCACCCATACCAAGCCAAAGCACTTCCAGTCCTGAACTTATTCCTCCAGCGAACAGCCCGTGGGAGAGGCTCTTTCGTCTGGGAGGAACGCTAATGATCAGTCCTTTCAAACGGGCTGTACCTCTGAGAAGAGCACCTTTGACCTCAAACAAAAGGGAGGGTGTTTTTTTTACTCTAATCCAAAAACAGCCCAACAGGCCTCATTCTGACATGATTAAGACTGATGTGGAAAGCTTCTGTCACTGCAGCAGCAGAACTGACTAATAAATAAGTTTCCAAGAGGGGAAGAGGATCAAGATATGGAGTCTGTTTCATGAACACATGAACAAGATAAATGCCACCTGCTTCAATGTCTTTGACACTTGCAATAAAACAATTGTTTCATAAAATAAAACTGAGGCACATTTTTTTTATGTATGTTGCACTGATTCATATTTATCACTGCTTTTATTGCTTTTCTTATCTATTTTTTATTGTTTTCTGGGAACTGTTTTCTATGTTTCTGGGTGAGCTACATTTCATTCTTTGTCTTATTTGGCCTGTAATAAGTAACTTGAAGCAGATTAACGTCCAGAAATCTGAAAGGCTGATCATGATGGTGAAAGTGATTTCACTAAGTACAACATGTTTCTGGATCAACATTCCAAACAATTAATCAGATTTGAGGGACAAGTTTACAGTTTATGTCAACTTTAGGCTTACAACCAGGGTTAGGTGCTTTTACATCAGTGTTATTCACATATTATTTCCCTCTGATTTTAGGAATAAGTTATGGGTAGGTTTAGGGGTAGGGATAGGGTTAGAACTAAATTTTTGGACAAGAATGTTGGTCCAGGATTAACAAAATATGTTGATCCAGGAACATGTCTTACTTGGCAAAATCACGGTGACCAATCATGGCAGTGTCTGATAAGCAGAAAGTCAGGGTTCCCAGACTTCCCAAAGATTTTGACCAGTAAATTCTAATGACCTTCCTAGTCAGTTGTGATTAGACAAGAACAATCAAAAAAGCATTTTAGAGAAATTAAAAAAGGAGCATTAAAATATACATATACAAAATTTCCTTTACTTTTCCAGCCTAGAATTCACCCATTTAAAGGGGTCATGCCTTTTTTATTGTTTTAATGCTCTTTGAGGTTCAATTATAATGTTATGCCGGGTTCAGACTACACAATATTTTTGTCGGTTATGATAGTTACTATGTCAGATTATAAGATTTTGACTCCTAAAATCCTGTGGTGTCGTGGACAAGAAACATGTCAGACTACACGATGCTACCAGACCATTCATCATGCCATCATCGAGAAGGCGGGACTATCGACTGACAGAAGGTGCTGTGAGCGTAAACAAACAATGGCTAGCAGCATGTTTTGCTCTGTCTTGTCATCAGAAAATCCCAAATGTGGACACAAATCTGGATTGCATGGACATTTGGACTTCCTCCAAAGAGACATATGTTTTATTTCACAGTAGTCCCTCGAGGAAACATCATAAACGCAGCCGGAGTATTGTTGCCATAGCTCCACAAACATTTCCTCCATTGTAAAATTCCACCTAGCGGGAACGATACCAGTGTCTCTTTAATTTCGGAATGTTTGAAAGCATGTAGGTAGGCGCTTCTGTGTAGTCTGAACTGGGCATTAGTAACATTTAAAAAAATAAAAAAATAAAAAACAATATAATATACTGTATCATTCATTCATAGAAAAATGCTTTTCAACCCTCATTCTAACTCTCTGTCACAAATGCTTGGTTTAGTGCAATGTATCCTTTAAGACTTGTCAGTGAATAGACACTATTAAGATTGATTATTATCACTGCATGGGAAAAAGATCCCCGAAAATTCTACAGTTGACTATAATGAGATAATTTCATTGGGAAAAGATTCTCACAGTTCATAAAACCACAAACATTAGAGGTATAGTTATGCAACTTTGCCTTAGTATTTCCCCTTAGGTTGTTTTAAAAATCTGATTGCCATATAATTAAGAAGTTGTTTACACAAGAGTCAATATTTATCTCCAAGTTGTCCATCTGCTTTTTCTAAAGTACGTCACAGGATGACTGAGCATAATACCTACAGCCAGCAACTCATAAAGCCATGTTTACACTCTCCAAATGCCTCATCATTTGAGTTACATTGTAAAATCACACTTTGTTCAACTGTCCAATCATTCTTTATCATACAATTGACTTATAATGAGAAAAACTTGTCTCACATCCAAAAGAGAGATCTTTCCATTTGTTTACCATCCCTGGGCCCCCATATTAATGAATGTGTGGGCACACGCCAACATATGTGTGCGCAAGCACATGGGTTGTTTGATCCGTTGTATTATGCAGTGAGATAGCTCTGAAAACACAATGGCTATTGGATTAGGCCTGAAAACAAGGACGACACAGCTTTCATCGCTATCATCGCCATCATCATGAGCGTGTTACGGGACACAGCGGCCCCTCTGCCCTGCCTCAGGGCTTCACTGATGGAAAAACAAACCCGAGCCTACAGACAGAACTTGGGCACGTGGGCCGGTGAAAGCACAAAGCAAACACACGTAGTTTTAGATCCCATCTGGAATGGCCACTGACACAAACTGGACAATCAAAGTTGTATGAGCTATAAAGCTATGGTCCTTTTCACAAAGTTACAATCAAATGTAGTTTAGAGATAAAAAGCACATGGCTTCGTCATGCATTTGGAATCCCATAGTGCCCGTAAATCCCCGTAACCAAGGACTTAAACTACAAAACGGCATATTTTTCAAAGTCTACAAGAGCAGAAGGTCCTCATAGCATTGTAATGCCATCAGTAATCCAGCTGGCTTTAGGATGGGAAATAAACTCCATAAACTTGGCATACAATACATCACCGGCATAATAAAGGCTTCATAAGAGGACATGAGGTCAGTCGAGGCCAAATGAGATGGATCAGGTCACAGAGGCTGGTGAGATCTGACAGAGCAAGATCAAGAGGAACATCAAGGACTCAAAAACAAAACATTGAATGGACACACACACATGGACCAGCCAATATATGAAAGGCAAGGACATCAAGAAAGCTTCCATCTGCAGAACGATTGTATGAATAAAGGGCGTTGAAAAGCAGAGACAGAAAGCAAACTGTCCAACAGATTCTGTGTTTCAATCTCACACAGGAACGCATACCAAAGACATTTCTGAGATGCTGGATGACAGTACTTAGAAAAGGTACATAGATGTCATGAGCTGCGTTGTAGGAACCAATTAGTGTTTAAACAGGCAGACCCCTGACTAGCCTCTCTACCAGGGATCATCATCCACCTGGCAGAACATCGAAGATTAAAGACTGAAAGTCCGTCAGTCCATCGAAACCTGTTACATAACCACATCTTTCATCCGCCTTACTCAACTTACAGTATTCAGTTCATGTAGCTCCGCTCCTCCATGTGCGTGTGATTTCAAATCTTCCTTCTGTCTTTAATCCATCTTACTTAACCTCCAGATGTCCAGAGCGGGGAACGTGACTGCATCTAACTAAGGGAAAATATAGTATTTCCACAGACACCAAAACAGTAAACACCTTAAGAGAACCTTAATAATTCAGAACAAAACAATTACATGCAACTTTGAATCAATAATGTCCCTCAGACTGATTTCAAAATCTTTGCATATTGTTAAAGGGGTGGTTCAGTGGTTTTTTTCTAGGCTTGATTGTGTTTTGGGGGCACAGTTTAACATGTCTTTATGCTTCGTTTTTTTGAAAACGCTGTATTTTTCATATATTTTACCTTTATTCTACACCTCTGTTTCCACTGTCATATGAACGGCTCGTTTGACTTCCTGGTTCTATGAAGCCACTCCCTCCGAAATACGCAATGTGCTCAGATTGGTTAGAAGGTTGGTAGCTGGCCCAGTGTATCATGATTCGCTGAAGCGTCCGGAAACACCACGCCCCTTACCATTCGTAGTTACACGCTTCAGAGGAAATGTAAATAATGCCGTCTATATTGCTGTATCAAATTGAGCCGAATCAGACCCAGATGAAGAGGAAAAAGCAGAACCTCTCCAATCGCATCTTTTAAAGGACGTTTATGAATGGTATTTCATTTTGTATTTGTGTCAAAGTGTTTAGATATGCTGTCACTGCTGTTTGTTAGCTTTCAATATACAGTTTTATCCTGATTAAAGCTTTACTGTAGCTGAATACATGACTGAGTAGTAGCATTTTTGTAAAGATAGCGTTTAATTTATAGCATGAACAACTGTTTGTCTATGAACATAGACGTTTGTTGGTTCTTGTTGCACTAGAACTTAGCTAACTGGCTAGCAAAAACGAGTTGCTCTTTGTTTATGTCCTTGATGCATTAAAAATAGCAACAGAACTATAACATTATGTTTAAAAGACATGTACAAACAATAAAACGTACTTACAGTTTGAAGCCAATAAACAGCAGCTTCTGCTTTTAAAGTGGGAACTGCTTCATCTTTCAGTAATAGCCTTTGTGCAAATCCAGCATTGAACTCGTGTAGATTTTGGAAGCTTCTTCAGCACCGCATCCAGTGTAGAAAATATCACAGATTATAATGGGTTCTATATCTTTTGACGCGTCGTGTCGCGCAGTTTGCGTTCGGTGTAAACAACTCTTCTGCTTCCGTTATACTGTGCCACATGGCCTTGCCCACTTTGTTGCGTGTTCCCGGGGGCAGTGTTTATGTTAATAGCAAGGGTTTATGATGTCACCAACCCGGGAAGAAGCTCGTTGTAGTCCAAACCGGCCGTTTTTGTAGGCATTAAACTGCCATAACTTTAAAAGAAAATATCTCCGTTTGCATTGAACTTTCAGCGCTGTAACTTTGCAGATACTGTTTATGCTCCAGCAGCAACATTACACACTAACTAAAGTTAAAAAAGTGAAATCGCATGTAACCACCCCTTTAACACAAAAAAAAAAAAAAAAAATCACATATCCATCTCACAAATTCCTTCTTCATAAAAGATTGACTGAATCAGTCACTCACTCCCACAATTAACCTTTTAATCTGAAACTACCTCAGCATCTTATTGTCAGGCTTTCATAAATTTGGACAATGAGCACCAAATGTGTAAAAAGGACATGCAAAATCATCTCAAATCCCAAAAAATCCATGTGGAATTCTGAGTAGTCATTTAAAGTGAGTGCTCTGGCTGCACCTTACCTTGCCCTCTGGACATGCCTTACGAGCTGCGCCTGAACAGAGATACATTTTTGGAGTGTTGAGTGGAGATTAACTAATAAAGTAATGTGGAAGGATCTGTTCTATGGTTGTTGTGCACTAAGATGCTGTGTCAGAGAGGCATCAAACAAAAAAAACATGTAGATGTTTCAACAGTGCTGCAAATACTATCATAACACTAATGCACTTTCCCAAGACCAATCAAACACGTGTGAGGGGGAATCACACTGGGAAAAATTTACAATTTACAAGCAGAAAGAGAAATCATGCTTTCACATGTCCAGGCCTGATGTTATCTGGCTTTAATCCTCATGGTTTTTGAAGGCTTAAAATCCCAGCACTTATAAGGGTAGATTTCCTGTTTCAGAGGGATGAGCAAAGGAAGAAATGCAACTAAAACATTTTAAATGGACATGGGGCTTTGCAGGTTCAAGCTCACTGTCTGACTACTGTACTTTGCTTTCTGTTTCCTAAATCTCCAGCAAAAAATAAAAAATAAAATAAAAAGATATAGAGACGCACTGATATAAAAAAATTCCAATATCGATATAATTATCGTCATGTTATGACCATAATTAGCTGGCCAGTATTCAAATTCAATACTATTTAGTTAAAAATTAAAAGCATTTCTTCAATGCTGCAAGTGATTTTAGACACCACAACATTATACAGTATGACTATGGATATAAATGGATATTCATTTTGAGATTGCTAAAGACTGTATTTAGCAATTGTTAAATTATTAATGTTTAACTTCAAGTGGATATGCATTATGGCTTCCCCTAAACTTTGTTCAATGCAAGTGCCGTATGCTATAATATGAGCAGTCATTTGCGCTGTCATCGCCCGGGTGTTGACAGCACGCGAGCACGGGGGGGACCTGAACAGCACACGTTGCAATCTATGTTTAAAATGAACTCATTTAAGCCTTGCCATTTTAAACTTTCAAGAGCAAGAAGACGCGAAAGAGAACTCGTGCACGCACCGTGGGAAGATTTGAGTGTGCACTCATCCGAAGTGCGCACACAGAAAGCCGCATATCAGACAGCACAAAAATATAGAGTTCTCTTTCAAGTCTTGCACTTGAATGGACAAATTCACACAAAAATTATGTCAATGTGCCCGTCTTGCCGAGTATCCTAGCAAACATGGTAGGTGAGTGAACGTAAACAGTTGAGAAAGACAACGCATGTGTACAGTATCAGTGTACTGGATCTGTTTATTATGTCTTAAAGGGGACCTATTATGCCCCATTTTACAAGATGTAAAATAAGTCTCTGATGTCCCCAGAGTGTGTATGTGAAATTTTAGCTCAAAATACTCCACAGATAATTTTTTATAGCATGTTAAAGTTGCCACTTTTAGTGGTTGAGCAAAAACGAGCCGTTTCAGTGTGGTCCCTTTAAATGCAAATGAGCTGCTGCGCTGGCCTAAGAGGGTGGAGCTTTACGAGCTCATTCTCTGGCGTCAGGATTCAGTCAGGACGCACAACAATGTCAGAAACTGCGAATATATGCAGCTTGGAGATAGAACAGGTATAGTTTAGTTAAATTACGGTTATAACTTATATTGTCGTCATTTTCTTTAACCACTATAACTAACAAGCCTGTTGTCCTGTCCGAATGATGGCCAAAAAAACTATACAGATGAGTTTTATGACGTTTATTGTACTTCACACAAAAGATGAAGCGTCCGTTTTAACTCTAGAAAATCACTGTAAGAGCTTAATAAAACACTGTAAGTGTGCATTAAAATATTATCCATAAACTCTCTCTCTTATTCTTGTATTATCACCAACATAGCGAAGAACACAGAAACACTCGTTACAACTAACAGTAAACGAATATATAAAGACCTTATGCCTTTCGGGTGGTGCTTAATAAACTTTATACCAGTAAATAAACTCAGATGAACTGCAATAAAGTGCCCTCACCTTCATTACTGCCATATAGTATCACTCTGGAGACTGTAAGCTGGATCACGAACAGTTTTTACTTGTATATCATTGAATAGCAAGTCTCTGTTTTGTTTTGTCCCTTTGTATTGATATTCGTTCACAAAGCAGTCCGGTGTGAAATGATTCGCGCAGACATAAACGAATTTCGACAGAACTGAGGGAGCATTTTCCTGGAAAACCAAGTTAATCCACCTCGATTTCAGCAGCTCAGATTTAGGGAGTAAATGGAGAGAGCTATGTGGATTAATCCATCCAGCTACACCTAAACGCTTGGGAGACATTCTCGTCAGTGCAGCAATGGCGAACTCACTGTGAACGCGCTCAGGGCGGTTCTATTTTAAATCGGTCTGTCTGTCAACATTCGTGGGCGGGGCCTGTGGCTTTTGTGACGTCACACTGCCAGGGATCTGGAAATGGCTTGTTCTGAGACACTGCTTATGATTTATGGGGATTTAAAAAAAAAAGGAGTGGGTGGATTTTTATCACTATAGGGTGGTTGTGTACACACACTGCTAACACACATTTATGTCCAAACACCAAGCAAAAGTGAATTTTGCATAATAGGTCCCCTTTAAAGTTATAAGCCTAATATTCCTGTTGTCTGTGTTTTGAATGATAATCAAACAGCAAAAGACTCAAGGAAATCACTCACTGCTATAACTTTTGTAACTTTAAAGGTGCCCTAGAATTAAAAATTGAATTTACCTTGGCATAGTTAAATAACAAGAGTTCAATACATGGAAAAGACATACATTGAGTTTCAAACTCCATTGTTTCCTCCTTCTTATATAAATCTCATTTGTTTTAAAGACCTCCAAAGAACAAGCGAATCTCAACATAACACGACTGTTACGTAACAGTCGGGATCATTAATATGTACGCCCCTAATATTTGCATATGCCAGCCCATGTTCAAGGCATTACACAAGGGCAGCCAGTATTAACGTCTGGATCTGTGCACAGCTGAATCATCAGACTAGGTAAGCAAGCAAGGACAATAGCGAAAAATGGCAGATGGAGCAATAATAACTGACATGATCCATGATTACATGATATTTTTAGTGATATTTGTAAATTGTCTTTCTAAATGTTTTGTTAGCATGTTGCTAATGTACTGTTAAATGTGGTTAAAGTTACCATAATTTCTTACTGTATTCACGGAGACAAGACTGTCGTTATTTTCATTTTTTAAACACTTGCAGTCTGTATAATTCATAAACACAACTTCATTCTTTATAAATCTCTCCAACAGTGTGTAATGTTAGCTTTAGCCACGGAGCATACTATCAAACTCATTCAGAATCAAATGTAAACATCCAAATAAATACCATACTTACGCGATCAGACATGCTGCATGACGAACACTTTGTAAAGATCCATTTTGAGGGTAATATTAGCTGTGTGAACTTTGTTTATGCTGTTTAAGGCAAGCGCGAGCTCCGGGGGCGGGGAGCACAAGAATTAAAGGGGCCGCAACCTATATCGTGCATAGTTAATGATGCCCCGAAATAGGCAGTTAAAAAAAATTTATTAAAAAAAATCTATGGGGTATTTTGAGCTGAACTTCACAGACACATTCAGGGGACACCTTAGACTTATATTACATATTTTGAAAACACGTTCTACGGCACCTTTATTAATGATTAATCTTTATTTAATTTATACAGTGAAGATTATTATGCAATGTTGTCATTTGATTACTTTATTTAATTTCTGTACCTGAAAACTACAGTTAGATACCTGAAAAACCTGAAAAGTACAGTTTATTTTATTTGTATTTTTTCTCTATTGTGTATATTTTTGCTGTTGCTTGTAGTTTGATTAGCTATTTGTTCTTATTATCTTTATTTTTATTTGACAGTAGCCTTTTTTGCCTAAACATAGCACATACCGAACCGTACCGAAACCGTGACCCTAAAACCAAGACAGAACTGTGAGTAATTTGAACCATTAAACCCCTAATGTGTGCACACAATAAAAAAATCTCACAGCGCGCAAGTACAAAATTGAATTCTCTTTCACGTCTTCATGTACTTGAATATTAAAATAGGTAAGACTTAAAAACACGTACAAATGATAAACTTTCATGACAATGTATCACTGGCCTGATTGGGACAGTGACAGTTCATGCTGGCCATCAGCAGTCCTTATTGTCGAGCCCTGCTATATTTTGTACAGATTTTATTTTGTTTTGTCAAGAATTTAATTATTTTACCCAGAGAAAAATGTTGGATTATGCAACAGATGTTATATAACTCAATTAAACTATTGGTTTGTTATATCAGACTTTTTCATGCTATAGCCTATATATGCCGATGGCTTAGAATTGATCAAAAATTGGCCGACTGATATATTGGTGCATCTCTACTCAATACCCGATATGATACTGATATATCACGCATCCCTAAAATACAATCATGATAAACCTTCAAAAATATTTGGCTAAAAACCTAACATAAATATTGCTGAAAAAAAGTGTCAGTAAAACTTCTAGTTATTCCCACCATTACTTTGAGAAAATGTTTAAAAGATCATGCAAATCAGAGAGACTAAAGCATCATGGGAAAGTAATGTATAATGCAGTACAATAGGAATCAGTACATTTGGTGGTCGGCTAAACAGGCTTTTGGGAATAGTTTGGCCCAATGGCTGATGTGCATTTGAGGCTGTATATTTAAGTGAGTAGATACACCGAAAAACCAGCCGTTGTTGCATATATCAGGGGCTGAGGTCTGGTGGTGGTCAGGGAATGAAAGAATGATTCTGCTCTTTTCCCATGCTGAGTGCTCCAGAGGTTAAAGGTGATGATTTTCCCTGGGTCCGGCTTTGGATTTGGGTTGGACTTGGACCCAGAAATCCCTTCTGAGTCCATGCATACAAAACACCAAACAAAGAGAGCAAATTAAAGAAAGAGAAGTACAAAATATAAAAATAAAATAATAATAATGAAAATATCCCTGACCATGAGAAAAACAAAGATTTATGAACCCTAAGCCGTGATAATTTTGATTAACAGAAATGCTCACAGAAAATGAACTTTTGCTGTTTTTATAAACACACACACTGACAACAATCGGACAAGAACGATAACAGCTACGGCTAAATGAGTCCTAATTAGACCTCTGAGGTTTGTAGAGTAAACACACACAATCAGAGAACACAGCAATCGCTTGATCTGTAAGCACACTGGTGTAATCATTTACTCACTGATATACTGTAGATAGTGAACTGGAGCGCTATTGTTTGTGTGATCAACTCCACCCTTTTAGACCATCATATGCAAAACAAAGTCAAGCAGTGGACCTAGAAAAAGCCTGAGTGGAGCAGAAGAGACAGACACATACTAAAAATATCCAGCTCAGAAGATGTGTGTTTGTATGCGTTTGAAAACTGCCAGTGTTACAGTAATAAAACAATGTGTTTGTAATCTAACAGAATAGCATCCCTCAAATAAGGTTGTAATTGTCATGGTGTGGTTAAGTGGTTAAGACAATTTGGGCTGGTAACCAAAAGGTTGGAAAAGTGTGCAAGGGGTGATCCATGAGGTTTCATCATTGTGCCTTTGAGCTCAATGATCCTGTGACTGTCCCTTTAAAGACTGCATTGTATTTTGCTATATTTAAAAGGGCATACAGGCAATATGTGTTGTATCGATGAGTATTACATTAAGTCATATCTCTTACTAGTGGACACGAGAAAGTGAAAAATAGAAGAAGGAGAGACATCAGCGGATATAAGACCTGCACCATCATGTATAAGTGTATCATTCAAAAAAGCCAACAAAAATCACAATACATATCAATATCGAATCGCAATTCTTAAAAATCACAATACATATCGTATCGCCACCCAAGTATCATGATAGTATCGAATCGGGAGATAGGTGTATTGTCCTAGCCCTAATCCTAGTACACATAATCGGTTTAAGACTTAAGTGAACGTAAACAGAGTTAGAAATAAAACGCATGTGGATTAATCCGTATATTGGATCCGTGCAGGTCTTAAAGTGACAGCAGCCTAACAAACCTGCTACCGTCTGTGGACAAAGAATCACTCACTACTCTTGACTGAATAACTTTTGTTATTTTAATAAGGATTAATCTATATTTTATTTATACAATGAAGACTATGTAGTGTTATTTATATTTTATTACTTTATTCAATTTCTGTACCTGAAAACTCCTATTAGACCTACCTGAAAAAATGTATTTCAATTGAATGTTTGTTCTATTGTATTTATTTGTGCCATTGCTCATAATTTGATTATTTGTTCTTCTTTTATTACTGACTATTTACTTGTCTTTAACAATATTTGAAATTTATATGAGTTAGGCTAATAGTTTTTGTTGTCAACCTTTTTATTAAGGTTACATGGGTCAAAAACAACGTGAACAATAACTAGGCCTACTTCCTTTTATTTATTTGTTACTTTTGTGGTGGGGCCAGTGAAAATTGTGGCAGGGCAAGTACAAATTTGAACCATGGTGTGTTTGAACCACAAAAATCCTTAGCGTTGTCCCCTGATACTAAATGACTAACTCCATGCAGATCATAAACACAAATCATATAAGTTTTGTAGTCTGGAACAATGAAGGAACTTATGATGACCAGCCTGACTCATCATCAGGTGTTTCCCCTTTAATGTCAACAGTAGCTGACCTTGACCTTACACCTTCAAGCTATACACAAACACATACTGTGACCTTTAACAAACACACACACACACACACACACCCATGTTCGTTTTTGTGAATTGTGGGAACATTCCATAGGCGTAATGGTTTTTATACTGTACAAACTGTATTTTCTATCCCCCTACACTACCCCTACCCCTAAACCTAACCATCACAGGAAACTGTGCACACTTTTACTTTCTCACAAAAACTCATTCTGTATGATTTATAAGCCTTTTGAATAGTGGGGACATGGGGTAATGTCCTCATAAGTCACCTCTTTTTGTAATACTGATGTCATACCCATGTCATTATACACATTTGTGTCCTGATATGTCACAAAAACGCGCACACGCACACACACACACACACGCATAATGTCAAATGATTTACTTAAATATATAAGGATCACTAAGCTGTTCCAGGCCTATATCATCAAGATTATATGAAAACAATAGCATATTCCTGATACCACAATTGCAAACCAACCCAACATAATAGTGTCCGGGTATGGTTAAGATTTGACAAACGGTAGTAATGAGCTAAAGTCTAACTACCTCCTGCTTGAAACCGTTACCAGGATAAGCAAGACATTAGGAGTGCAATGGATCATAGTTAATCCGTGATCCGTATGAACCAGGCCCCACAATTCGGAACGCATGTGATTTATGGATTAATTGCATTTCACAAACAATTCATAAAATAATTAGGAATTGTCATGAGACCATCTTGTCAATTCCAGTACTGAGCACCACAGTGAGTCATGCATCCTGTCTGTCTGACTGATGTGACATGCTATTGTTGAATTGTTCATTATTAGGAATCCTCTGAAGGCCAGGACATTCAAAGAAGAGCTCTCCCTGTGGGAACCTTTATTCACCTCCACAGATGACTCATGCCATTAGCAGTGTCAGTTAACAACCCTCTTTTAGAAGGCAGTGGATGGTAACATACCAGTTTACAGTACACATTAGTATGAGAGTATGTTTTACTGTCCGTTTCATTTGTATCAGTGTGTAACAACTAGCAGTGCAAAGTAGAAGTAGAGTGGGTAGTGTCAGTTTCATTTGTATCAGTGTGTAACAAGCAGAGCAAAGTGGAAGTAGAGTGGGTAGTGTCAGCGTTTTCTCTCGCTCCATGGACCACTCGGAGTGGGGTTTCTCTTACCAGTGAGAAGGCATTTTAGAAAGTATTAGTAAAAGCAGAGGAGGGGAAATTGTGTTACTTCAGCTAACATGCTCTGTTCCAGTCAGATTGCTTCGTTTGAAGCCATTTTCATTGGTTGAGAAAAATTATATAATCTGACTGGAAAAGTTCTATAAATATATGGTCTCTATAGGTTCTGGTTAAAAAGAAATAAATGGTTGTATAAAAGCTGGTCTATAACTTAAAGGGGACCTATTATGCCCCTTTTCACAATATATATTATAAGTCTCTGGTGTCCCCAGAATGTGTCTGAAGTTTCAGCTCAAAATACCCCACAGATCATTTATTATAGCTTGTCAAATTTGCCCCTATTTGGGTGTGAGCAAAAACACGCCGTTTTTGTGTGTGTTTCTTTAAATGCAAATGAGCTGCTGCTCCCAGACGCTTTCCAGGAGAGGGCGGAGCTTTAACAGCTCGCGCTTCGGTTGCTCAACAACAACAAAGCTGGAGAATTTCACGCAGCCAAAATAACGATTGTCAGTAACGGTGTTCAGCCTTACACTGATGGAGAGACTCAGGAAGAAGTTACAACTTATAGAATGCAACTGGACATTTCTGAATGGTTAGTGGATGAATTTATGTAGTTGCTGTGGAGTTGATTCAACTCATCGACTAGCATGTGCCGTCATGTTAATCTTTCATGCAAATCCAGCATTGAATTAACCCTCGTTTGTGAAGCAGCCCAGCGTAAAAATGACGGCATGGTAACAACACTACTACAACAACTCTTTCTCTTCTCTAAAGCAGTCCAATATGACCTCAACCCCATTTTTGTGTGTTCCCAGGAGCAGGGTTTAAGTAAATTTTGAGGTTCGTGATGTCACACCAACCCGGGAAGAAGCTTGTTGTAGTTCCTACCAGCCATATGCTGTAGTCCTTAAATAGTGATTTCTGGAAAGGAAATATCTCCCTTTGCATTGGACTTTGAGCGTCGTAACTTTGCAGATGTTGTTTATGCTCAAATAAGCAACATTACACACTTACAAAAGTTAAAAAAGTGAAATCATAATCAAGGACCCCTTTAAGTTTTATACAAAAATGGCCAAGTTTGCACTTCATGCATTTACACTAGTGTTCAAAAGTTTGGAGTCTGTAAGATTTATGTTTTTAAAAGTTTCATATGCTCGCCATGGCTAAAATACAGATATAGAGTAAAAACGGTATTGTGAAATATTAAAATACACTAAAAGCAGTAATATTGTGAAATATCCTCCTGGGACCCAGAAATAGTCTTTTGTCCTCTGTAGAGGACATTATATTTTAGTGCTTTTCTCTGACATCATACATGTCACAGTTTTAAGTCTGGATGTCCTGTAAAGAGCACATTCAGGGCTTTGCAGAGATACCAAATTTTTAGAGGTTTCGCCATGACATAACTTCTTGGTCTTTAAATATGACTGAAAATTAAAATAGCACTCTTATGGAAATATGATAATATTTTGTAATTATCATTTAAATCGGATTCATTTTCAAATAGTTTGTTATAAATCAACATCTCAGGAAAATGTTATGGGGTTTAAAATCAAAATATGACTTTCTGTTACAAAACAGGACATTGATTTCATACATGACCTCGGTAGTGGACACCAGGACTTAAATCATGTTTATCAGGCATTTTAGGAGATACAACAAGTGAATAGGGAAAGAAATTTTATATCAATATTCCTATTAATTATTAGATATTATTATGAAAATGTTGCCAATTATTACTCCCATTATTACACTTCTTTTTTCATTACATGTTGCTCCAAGAACACATTAATATGCAAATTAGATACAGTGTATGGATGAATTGTATTGAATGGGAAAAATGATGTATGGCCATTTTACCCACATATTGCATAAAGTAAAATGGTATATCAATTAATTCCACTATATCTTTCATAACATAGTTGAGAATCATCTTTATACATAGTTTGGTTAAAAACAATCCTGAAGCCTAAAAATTGATTGGTGATTAAAAAAAAAATCCCATAGTTTTTATCTATACATGTCATTTCACGCCATTTTATTTTTTAAACAACTTAGTTCTGGTATCCACTACAGAGGACATAGCATAACACATGAATAAAATATAATTTTTCAAAAATGTTATTTTTTCATTTGTTTCTTATGCTCTAAACAATATAATGACGTGAAAAAATACTAAATTCAAAAAACTTTCTCAAGAGATCTCAGGAGGATATTATAAAAATTTTAAAATATAATAAAAACAGTAATATTGTGAAAAATTGTTAGAATTTAATAACTGTTCTCTACTTTAATATATTTTTAAAATGTCATTTATTTCTGTGATGGCAAAGCTGAATTATTATTCCAGTCCTCAGTGTCACATGATCCTTTAGAAGTTATTCTGATTTGGTGATGTAAAAGAACAGCATTTGAAATAGAAATCTTTTGTTACGTTGCTACTGTCTTTACTGTCACCTTTGATCAATTTAATGTGTCCTTGCTAATATATTATGCACCCCTAAAGAAGGTGAGGTGTCTTTTGGGGGGGATTTTGCTGCTGTTGGGGTGTCGGTGGGCGCAGATGGTACGTTAAAGCAAATCTATCACGTTTGACAGGACTTTGGCCCTTAAGGAAAACTGCATTCTCTTCACCTCAAATCATTACACCAACACAACGCCATGTGCTTGTCTCATAACATTCACACTCGCCTTTTGTCTTGCAGACCCAATCCATAGTTAATTTCGAGTGCAGCCTTTCAAACCTACATTTATCATTCATTGGGTATGACACTATTAGACACTTGTTCTTCAGAATCAAGAATCACGTAACAGCCTATAACTTTTATAAATCTAGTCATTAACAAGTATACTTTGCGTCAGTGCTTAAAAAAAATCATTAAAAACTGTAACTATGAAATGGATCAAGTTTTATGTTTATTAACTGATGGTCTGCTATATGTTTGTTACTGACTTGTTCATAAAAATCTTAACGTTACCAACAACAAATACAGGACTGAGCCTTTTAACTTACGTATTTTAATTGTTTTGGGATCAAACTTGCGCGCGGTGAGCTGTAATCTCTCCAAACGCACTTGAATCCTTGATGTCCTTTGCGAGATCAACACAGCCTGAGTCTCAATTCCCAGGAAAATGTCACTGGCATGACGCGATAGATCGGACAGTTGATGCAGGATGCTGGTGAGTGAATGACAACAAACTTCTTCCAAAGAAGAAAATAAAACAGGTTTGCGAACTCTACGACCGTCCGGGGTCATGAAGCTCTTCTCGGAGACATCACTCCCTCTCAACCTGCTCACCAGCTGAGGCTCAACGGTTCTCTCGGGAAACGGCATTTTAAACCCTGTTTAAATTTGAGATGAACATAGGGTTGAGGCGATTTAAAATCCAAACGTTGTGTCCCAGAAGTTGCCGCGAGAAGAAGGTCTGTTTATAAAAGGTCCCGCCATAATTTTTTGAAAGATGCAGAAGCAGTCCGGGACGTTGCTGCTGGTGTTCGGGAGCAACGGGGAACATGCTTTTTGAAAGCAGTGAGTCGAGACGAAAAGTGAATAGAAAGTATATGGAAAACAAGGAAAAGGTTTCCTAACCACCTGTAGCAACTGGAACTGGATCGGTGAATGCACAGCGCTGTGAAGGAGTGGTTACCTGACTTTATCGCCTGCTGCGAGGAAAACCCGGGATGGATTCTCCGATAATCACGGACTTTTAAACAAAGTAAATACTTAATCTACAGGACATTTTAATTAATACTGATTAATGCGTATTTTTTTAGTAGTATTTATATTTTAAATACAATATTTATTTATTTTTATTTACCATTTTAAATGGTGTCAAAACAAGTACAAAACATTAAACAAATAATTGTACATATTACATAAGAAACATTTCAATAGTATTTTCAATAGATTTTTATTGAAAAATCGAGATGAACAGATTTCCATATAAATTCTCCTCATGTGAATTAAATTTAAGAAAAGAATAAGTTTGGTATGACTTAAAAATACGACTTAAATATGACTTAAAATGAAGTAAAATATTGTAATAAAATGAAATAAAAGTACATGAATATCAAGATGTAAACAGACGATTTATTTCCTTTACCACGTCAAGTATTTTATTTAGGCTACAGTAGCTCAGTACAGCAGTTTAACAGTACAAGTAGTTAATTTACAGTTGTTCTTGAAACCTATGAAATCACAGTCTAAATAAAAAGTCAATAAAAATAAACTAAATAGCCTATGAATTACCGGTCTATTTTTCTTGTGAAGAGCAAAAGTTGGTGTTTTGAAATGCCCATTTTTCATATCTACACTATAGCTCCATCTTGTGGTTGCAAGTGTAGTATGCTCTTTAAAATCCCACAGCGCTAGGAAGGATCAGATAAGATTTTTGTTATGCTGCAGAGTTAAGGAAGTGGACTATTGTTTTTTTTGTGTCAATGGAACTAGCTGAGGCAGCAGTTTTGGATGGAGTGATAATCATTTTCCTGTTAACATTGAGCCTGCTGAAACTTCCCTTTGCATAGGGAAATCATGACCTATGGCTGACAGAACTACAGTGATGAGTCACTACCTGCTTCAAACGACCATTTTAATAGTCTCATTGTTTGTAAATGCAGATTCATTAATGAACATAATGCAATGCCTGTTTTTCTTTTGCCTGTATCGGTCAATATGGGCCAGCAGTATCAAAATTCTAAGTAATGTTAAATATTTTTCATAAATATCCACAAATGTAGCTCCATCTATTGAAATGTTACCACCATCAGACAAAAAATAAAGAGGCCCCAAAAAATTAATTAAAAATTTGTATGATGGAGTTGACATATGACACAATAAAGCAGCATATTAAGTGCAATATACATTCTGTTAAAACATTCTAACGATAATCTATTATTTATTTAAAAAAAAACAAAAAAAAAAACAGATAAAGTTGTAGAACATGTTTTGCCCAATCTCTCAAGAATCAGTGGACGGGTATTTTGCAACACATCGTCTGAGTATGTAAAACATGCACATGAATAGACAGGTATCAGAAAAGAATCAGGCGGTACATACAGAGGAACACAAGTTTAATCAAAGATACGCTTTAGGACACTCATCCTCGAATCCATACAGATTAGATCACACTAGCAGAACCAATACAAAAACACTTCTCTGTGCCTTTATGGTCAGAAAATCTCTGGAGTTTCCACTTTAAATATGAAGACAATTTTCGGATCAGTTATTACCCTATTGCTCATTGTCTTTTTCCCAAAAGCCGTACTTTGAATACCATGTCCAAATGTTACATTTCACTATACAAAGGCCTGAAGTCAGCATTACAAAAAAGTGAAAAAGAAAAATACATGGAAAGAATAAACGCAGGAACTTTTGTAACCAATCGACTGTACATGTGACATTAATGTAGTCTTTGGACAGATTTAGCATGACGTTCTCTATGAACATGGAATCATCACAGCTCTGAACACTCGATCATGTGAACACAGTGTAACAGCATCTGTATCTGTATATATGGATGATGTTTGATCACAGCTGAATAGCAGTGACCTGCATTACACATACAATCATGAACGCCACACATTTCACTCAGCAATACAGTCAGTGACGTATCCAGAGTGGCTAGAGCAGATATTTTTGAAGCAAAAATTAAAAAAGAAAGTCTGAAAATTCTCAGCAACTTCACTGTAATAATCTTCAACGCACTGAACAGTCCAATAAATAACAGAAAATGTTAATCAGCAACTGAAATGCTGCTTTTGATAGTTAAGTCTCATCAGCTATACAAACACTTCATTATTAATATAAAGGACAATGAGAGATGCTTGTTATTTTCTGTCATAGAGAACCAAGTATAAGTGTGACAAGTAGAAACTTAAATCAATATACATTAAGGTTTAAGTTTTGACATGGCTGTCTGTAACTACATGCATAAAACAACAAAGCAATGACCAAAATGAAAGGCAAGAATATTTTGAACTACTAGCTGTGCCACATTAAAATTCAATACTGATCTTGCATTGATGATAAAGGGGGGAAAAAAAAACAAACAAGCAAAAAAAGAACAATAAATCTGGGGCTCTGTGGAAGCAGAGAAGCGAATGATGGAAAGATAAACGTTATAGGACTTACAGACACATACATGACCCTACTCTACCACAGAGATTAATAAATATTAAATGTTTTAGACACAATCCATCCGGTTTAGAAAATGCTGCAAAATCTCTGTTTGTAAAGGCCTCCAGATCCACCTTTGCATCTTTAGAAAAGTCCTGTCCGTTCGTTTTATCTAGCACTCGCCGATGCACTTCGGTCCTGTGTGCTGATAGGAGGAGAAACATGAGTACAGATGCACGCCATTGGCTTATTTATTCAGTGTTGACCTAAATAAGGAAGTACTCCAAGAGAAAGGCGTGTTAGTGTTTGCTCCGTTGTTTATTATCTAAACATGACGTTTTTGTGGGCCGTTTTAATTAGGATACACACATTTATCCTGCACCTCTTTGGATGAAATTAGAAGATGGAGGCTGAAATTAGTCACATTGGGTATAGAGGACAGAGAAATCAAGCACAAAATCCTAGAGTATATCTTTAAGAGTGCAAAACAGAGGTGCCATGTACATGGCCCGTTCCTCCTGGACTTAAACAGCATGACAGACACACTCAAAGTTTGCATACACATCGAAACGCACACACACTCAATTTTAAATCTCTTTGTCCCTCCCCCAGTAGTAGACATCCCGTAAATTTCCTTATTTTGATCTTTCTTTCTTTCCAGCTATCTCTTAACATACACGCACATATTCCTGTCCCACAGTCTTGACTCCAGGCTTATCTGGTGTAATATACTCTGTAGTAGACGGTTTTAGACCTCCAGAGCGAGTAGGAGTTGTCGAACTTGAGCAAGTATATACCACGGCCGGGATACTGGTGACTCCCAGCGTACACCTCCTCATGACAGTCCCGCCGGTACACCGGCACTATCTCATCCACCTGTGGTTTCCCAGTTTCCTTCTTGGCTTTGTCCTCCTCAGAATGCCCTTCACCTGAGAGAAATAGAGCAGGACTTAAATCTACAGTTAACAACAGAATCACAAAACAAACAATCTAGACCGTTTATCAAAAGTATCCTTTTGATTTCCACAGTTTAAAAATGCACTGACATTAAAGGGTTAGTTCACTCAAAAATTAAATTTGTCATTATTTATTCACCCTCATGTCCTTCCACACCTTTAAGACCTTCGTTCATCTTCAGAACACAAATTAAGATATTTTTGATAAAATCAGATGGCTCAGTGAGGACTCCATTGCCAGCAAGATAATTAACACTTTTAGATGCCCAGAAAGCTACTAGACATATTTAAAACAGCTCATGTGACTACAGTGGTTCAACCTTAATGTTATGAAGCAACGAGAATACTTTTTGTGTGCCAAAAAACAGAAACAAAATAACAACTTTATTCAACAATATCTAGTGATGGGCGATTTCAAAATCTTGTTTCGAATCAGTGGTTCGGAGCGCTTAAAGTCACATGATTTCAGTAAACAAGGCTTCGTCACATCATAAATGTTTTGAAATTTCAATGGTTCACCACTGGAGGGCGTGACTTTGGCAGTTTGATACACGCTCCGAACCACTGATTCGAAACAAAAGATTCGTAAAGCTTCATGAAGCAGTGTTTTGAAATCACCCATCAGTAGATATTGTTGAATAAAGTCGTTATTTTATTTTTTTTGGCGCACAAAAAAAGTATTCTCGTCGCTTTATAAAATTAAGGTTAAACCACTGTAGTCACATGAACTGTTTTAAATAACACTTTCAGATGCCCAAAAAGCTACTAAAGACTTAATTATCTTGCTAGCAATGGAGGCCTCACTGAGCCATCGGACTTTATCAAAAATATCTTAATTTGCGTTCCGAAGATAGAAGTAATTAACGACAGAATCTCCATTTTTGGGTGAATTAACCTTTTAAAATTCTGGCTGATACCAACAAGCCGATTTTAAAATTCTATACAATTTTGCGTACATACTACTAAATAATATTCCTAAATAGCAAATATGCTGGGGTTGTACAAAATAATGCGAACACACATTTTTATAGGGGTTAATATAATTTGTGTAGTCTACAGTGAAGAAACAAACATTGCGATTATCTTTTATTTATCTTTTTGTTGTTTATATTCTCTAGTTTGTATATCAGTGCAGTATAAGTGGTTTTCAGTAGTGTTTAGTTTAGTCATGTGTAAAAAGGCCACCCAAATGTTGTATGTTTTAAGTATGGCAAGACTTCATCAGCGAAGATAGAGGACAAAAAAACAAAAGTGAATGATAGGGACCGTCAAACACTAAGAAGGTCTGTGTCCAAATAACACAACCTGAAAGCATGAACTGCTGTAATAATCTGTCCACAAAAATGTTGGAAATTAATGCGAAAACACAGTGTAACTGGAGCATGCTGCATAATGCATATTCATTTTGGGATTTGCTAAAGATATATTTAAAAGTGTTATTATTGGTGTTTTAAAAAATTGACCAAGTGTGAGCATAAGATGGGTAATTTAGGTCATCTAAATGTAAAAAAAGAAATGAGCACAACAAAATATCGTCCGATAACAGATATGGTACAGACATGTCATGCATATGTTCCTCACCTTCTTCATCCTCATCTTCGTCACTAGACTCGCTGACGTGCACACTGACTGATGCGTTAGTAGAGTCAGTCCATTCAAAGAAGACTCCAAAGCCAATGTCATAATAGTCAGTAGCAAACTCCCAGAAGAGATAGGAGCCCTCCTCGTGGGTGGGGACCCGGACGGTCACCACTTCGCCTCGGCCCACCGTAATCACAGAGTCCACATCCTGACGGATCTTCTCTTTAAAGTCTTTTATCTGTGGCCGGGTCCACATGGAGGGGGCTGCTATTACAGGGGGAGAGTCTGAGAACCAGGAATATGGGATAGTAGTAAATAATGGATGGTTTTATTTGTATTATAATTAGGGCTGGGTATTGATACAGATTTCATGATTTGATTTCAATTCACAAGCTTGTGATTTGATTCAATTTCGATCTTGATTCAATTCAATACTGATTCATTTGAATATATCAGGTACAGTAAAGATAACCAATAAAAGGAATTTATTGTTAAAATTTCATAATAAAATTGACCATTTAAAAGCTAAGTTTCATATCAGAAGTAACAAATCACAAAGCATTGCGATTTCAGTGTGTGGGAGGTGCACTACAAATAATGTTTAGAAGCTTTGTTCATGGACTAACAGATTGATTCTTGATATTTAAGAATCAATATCGGTTCATTAAAATAAGAATCAATATTTTATCAACCCAGCCCTACTTTAAATTGAAATGCAGCAAATTACGTTCACAAATTCCTCATAATTAACCATAATTCATAATTTAACACCATTTTAAACTCATTTGCTTCTGTAATTTGACATATTCACAAGTAAAACTGGATATTTAGCATGACAAAAATGTTAGGCAAGACTTGATTTTATCCATTGGGAATTGACTGCATCATAATAGTTTTTTATTTTAAATAAGGATGAATCATTGATGAATCATTCACCATATGCATATTAAGAAGGTAAATTCAATTTGATATCAAGTTAACATTAAAAGCACTCAAACAAAGTTGTATAAATAAACAATAAAAGCGATCAAACAACTCACCGGTGGGTCCATTCTCAGTGACCTCGTCTGCAGGCTCCAGGTCTGGCTCTCGCTCTAAGCTGTCAGCAGTGGACTCTGCCTGTCCGTTCAGTGTGGGAGCCTCCTCTCCAGAAGAAGGCGCTGACACCTCACTGGCCTCTAATGTAGACAGCACTATAGCATCCTCCTGTTGTTTCTGCAGGGCAGCCTGAAAAAAAAAATTATTGTTTGCAATAAAACATTGGTATGAGACAACAGAAACCGAAATAAATTGCATCAGTGAGTCAAAGTCTATTACATGACAATAAAACCAGTTTAGCTTGCAGTGACAGGTGTGTAAAACACATTAAACAGTCTACCTTGATAACTGTACACCTGCAAAACAAATGCTACCACTGCAATTTTGTTCTTTATACCAGTCGTTCTTAACTGGTGGGTTGCAGGTCTGTTCTGAATGTGAACAATAAAATGCAACTAATTACATGGGAGTGCACAGCAAAATAAACAGGCTTATCAATTTTGAAAACCGATAAGAAAAACGTTTCGGTAACATTTTGGTATGGGGAACACTTATTGACTATTAACTACGAATTTTGCCTTTAAGTACTAAAAAACAACCAATATGCAAGCTAATAAGCAACTAGTTAAAAGTGAGAATTGTTCCCCATACTAAAGTTTAGTACTCTTTTCATACTAAAAGGGACATCAGCACATACACACTACCATTCAAAATTTGGGGTCAGTAAGATGTCTCTTATGCACAGTAAGGCTGCATTCATTTGATTTAAAAAAAACACATTAAAAACAGTAATACTGTGAAATATTACAATTTAAAACAACTGCTTTCCATCAGTGTTGTCTAAAGTACCGACCGCGATACCAAGTCGGTACTGAAATTTATAAAATGTGATGCTTTGAGTGCTGTTGAGCGGATTCATAAACACCTCTGATTGGCCTTTGTGTTCACACACTCATCACATATGTCTGTGATTAACTACAATGATCAACGCAAGGGACCGTTTGAAAGCACACTGAAGTGTTTGAATTTGAAAGCGTTTTGAAAGTCTTTTATGTCTTTTATTTTTTTATGTTGTCTCTTTACAACATGTTTTTGAAGCATTGATCATTGTAGCCAATCACAGACATATCTGATGAGCGCGTGAACACAATGGCCAATTAGAGGCGTTTAAGAATCTGCTCAACAGCACTCATAGCATCACATTTTTTAAATTTCAGTACCGACTTGGTATCGCGGTCTGTACTTTTGACAACTCTACTTTCCATTTGAATATATATTTTAAAATGTCTGAGGAGAGTTAATTTGCAGATTTAAAGTTTGTCCGTTTATTAAGCATCCCCGAAAAGGCATAAGATCTGTATGTATTTGTTAAAGGATTAGTTCACTTTTAAATAAACTTTTCCTGATAATTTACTCACCCCCATGTCATCCAAGATGTCCATGTCTTTCTTTCTTCAGTCGAAAAGAAATTAATGTTTTTGATGAAAACATTCCATGATTTTTCTCCTTATAGTAGACTTGAATGGGCACCAAACAGTTGAAGGTCAAAATTAGTTTCACTGCAGCTTCAAATTGTTCAACACGATCCCAGATGAGAAATAAGGGTCTTATCTAGTGAAACCATCGCTCATTTTCTGAAAAAAATTCATAATTTTAAATTATGAATATAATTTAAGAAGCCATAAATGCTCATCTTGAACTAGCTCTCATCTCCTCTCTATTTGAATTCCAGCTGTGTAGACACTGCTAAGCGTATTACTGCCCTCCATAGGCCAAAGTTTGAACTAATTGTTATATACTATTGAACTAGCATACTGCATATAAAAATTAGTTCAAACTTTGGCCTGTGGAGGGCAGTAATACGCTTAGCAGTGTCTACACTGCTGGAATTCTAATAGAGGAGAAGAAGAGAGCTAGTTCAAGATTTTACATTTACATTTATGCATTTGGCAGACGCTTTTATCCAAAGCGACTTACATTGCATTATACTATACATTTGTATCTGAGTATGTGCAATCCCTGGGATCGAACCCATGACCTTGGCATTGCTAGTGCCACGCTCTAACCACTGAGCTACAGGAAAGCGTTTGAGCATTTATGGCTAAAACTTATATAATTTTCAATTTTTTTCAGAAAATTAGCAATGGTTTCACTAGATAAGACCCTTATTTCTCATCTGGGATCGTTTTGAACAATTTGAAGCTGCAGTGAAACTAATTTTGACCTTCAACTGTTTGGTGCCCATTCAAGTCTACTATAAGGAGAAAAATCTTGGAATGTTTTCATCAAAAACTAATAAGTGTTTTGAGTAATTTGCTGTAATGTTGATGATAATGCAATGGAGAGGGAGAGAGTTTAATGCACACTTATTGTGCTCTGTATTGTTTAGCTTTTGTGGTGATTTGTGTGGAGTAGAAATGGACGTAATAAACTTAATAAAACATCAGTACAGATTTAGTCATCATTTGGATGGGGTCCGCTACACTTATGAAAGTTACAGAAGTTATTTAGTCAAGAATAGAACTTTAAAACGCAGACAGCAGCGCTAGGATTACGCAACAGTCATTATAAAGCTCCGTGCCTTCACGCAGTTAATTAATAAACTATCGGTTTGTTATATCGGCCTTTTTCCTGCTAAAGCCGATATGCAGATGGTTGTAAATTGAGCAAAAATTGGCCGATACATCGGTGCATCCCTAGTTTTTTTACTGAGCCCAAAATTTTGAATGGTAATGTAAATTTTCTAAATGTAATCACAAAAGCAGTGTAGATGGGTGGGACTGAGAGAATGAATCACAGGCCCTCAC
This sequence comes from Anabarilius grahami, assembly GCA_003731715.1. Classification (NCBI taxonomy): domain Eukaryota; kingdom Metazoa; phylum Chordata; class Actinopteri; order Cypriniformes; family Xenocyprididae; genus Anabarilius; species Anabarilius grahami. The sequence goes on along the minus strand of RJVU01072567.1, from coordinate 3,257,059 downwards.
CTGCTGCTGAGCGAGCTGCACCTGATACAGCTGCTGCATGTACTGCTGATAGTGCTGCTCCTGCAGCTGCCGGATGAGGATGAGCTGCTGTTCGGGACTGTCGGGGTACTGCTGTGCTGCATACTGCTGGAACTGCACCGCTGTCTGCGCATTGAGCGCAGCCATGATCTGCTGCCTAACACACCAGAGAGCGTGAGAAAAGAAATTGTGCACAATAAAGCATATGGCACCTCACTAGGGTCGCATAGCATACCGGTACTAAAAAAGTACCACAAAAGTTTCACACCTCATTTAAAAAAAACATTTATTTTAAATCATGTAAATGTCAGTTGAAATCACGACCATTACTTCAGGTGGTTGAAAGATTGTGCCAGGTGGTGCTAAATACTTTCTCCCCTTTTCATCTGTCATGAGTTTGCAGATTCATTTTGAATTACTGAAAGTCTTCACAGTCATAGTTTAATTTTATTGATCGTCCAATACCATTTATTTGTTGACTAATGTATCGATTTAGTATCAAAGAGACGGCAAAACTGGGCTCTACTCTAAAGGCTGGAATAAACTACATGAGTTTTAAAATCTGAACAGATCTTACTTAACACTAGGCATCATACACTTGCCAACTTTCATCATACGCTAAACGACTCAGGATCACACACTACCAGACTTTCAAGTCATTCCAAACACAACAAACTCATGCAGAAACACACGCCTTGCTGGTAGGAGATGCATGAAAAATGAAAACAATATTCCAAAATCGGCTCAAAATATCAAAATGTGTTTGATATTCTCAGACTGAATGAAATCATAGTCTGAAGCTAAAACAAGTCTCTGGCCATTGTAAACTACTCAAGTTTCTGCAAAATTTGCCAAATCAAATTTGCTGTCTGGCTACGACTTTCGGCAATTCCTCCAGAATTGGGGGGAAAATCTGGGCAAAAGTTGTGTATTGTATTCCATCCTTAAGTCTCTCAACAGAAGTTTTCAAACTATGATGTTTGAGTTCAGTTCTGAAATAAATCAACTGGTGTTACTCACTTCTGCTGCTCTACACGGAGTCGTTCCTCCTCAACTTGTCTTCTTTCCTCTTCTTCTCTCCTCAGCCTCTCCTCTTCCTCACGCCTGTGTCTCTCCTCCTCTTGCCGCAGTCGCTCACGCTCTTCTTCCTCTCTGCGCCGCCGCTCCTCTTCCTCCCGCCTTCTCAGCAAAAAAAAAAAAAAAGACACTATACACATGTGAGGTTGATTAATTTTTTACTGGAGCCCAATTTCTTTTTGTTGACACAGTGGATCTCTCTGAGAGAAGTCTATATCTCAAGATTAAAGGGTAAAACAGCAAATAAGTCTAAATTAAAAGTGTGTGACAGCAAAAAGATGAAACTGATAAAAGAAAATCATCTTTATCTGCAAGTCTGACCTCTTTCGCTCTTGTTCCTCCTTTTCAATCTTGTGTGAGGCGACGAAAGGTGCAAATAAATTGCAACATTTATTCAACAGCTTTACAAACTCAAGCATGGCCTCGTCCTTCTCCATGTTGCCCAAAGATGCCCATTCTCTTCTAAAAAGAAGTGATAAAAAAATAAAGCTTACAAACTACAGCAACTTTATTGAATCTATAAGATCAGTATCATTTTAAATTAAAGAAAATATTAAGCCAAACATATATTAACATTTAAACCTTTCATTTACTATATATATAGTATATATATATATATATATAACATTTAATCCCTTTGGACATCTATGTACAAATAGAAACAGTTCAAGGACTCTAGCACTAAAAGTAATTAATTCATTTTCAATCTCTCCTGCATTTTCAATATCATACTAATAAATGAATTCCAAAGTATATTCATTAAAAATGCTAATGTGACACTAACAGCAAGGAGGCACATTAAGGTCAAATATCAAATCATCGCTCATACCTGCGGTCATTTCCCAGCACATCGAAGAAGCCCACCTCAGGGGAAGCATCAGGGTTGTAAGGTCCCTGCAACACCTGCTTGTGGAGGGCTACCAGACGAAGTTTATCCTCATAGGTTGGGTGGAAGGCTTTCCCATCTTTCTCTGAGGAAAAAACATCACAAATAAGTGGCTTTAAAACTGAAGCTGGTTCTCAACACATTATAACAAACTTTCTCGACAGCTAAACACTTATATTTACCTAAAGTAGACCCTAAGATTTTAAGTTAATAGTCCAACAATTTAACACCACATTTGCATGTTCACTGTTCTCTGATGTTGATTAATGGTCACATGACTTGCAGGTAAACATAAAATATATTGTGTTTTTTTTTAGTAAGCGTTTAATTTCTATTGTTTTCACTCTAAAATGATTTATTTCAGTTTTAATTTAATTTTTTTATGATTTAATTATTAGCTTTACATAAACTCACAAACCCAAGTTTAGAATGTGGGCTTAATGTACATTTCGAAGTCAATACAGAAAATGAAAAGATTATCATGATTTTTCTGTGAAATGTGTAAAAGATTTTTTGTGCATGCTTTGAAAGTCAAGCGCAAGATACATTAGTGGCATTAGTCCTCAGCTGGAAACCGAAACATCTTGTTTGGGACATTGGTTGTGCATTAATGTGTATAATTAGTGAGCTGCAGCACTTAACAGACTATACAGCTGATGGACACAACCATTCTTCATTCATCATCAGCCCACAGAAAAGAAATGGGTGTAGATCTGCGAAAAGCCAGGACTAAATATTTTAAATGGACAAAATCTACAAGTGTTGAACCAACACACCTCACTGTCAAGAGACTCAGCACTTTTGGTTCACTTGTCTATTTTGAATATTTATGCAATCTTTCCTAGTCTCTGTGAATTTAAGACATCAGTCAGGCACATGACACACAGTGGTGCTGTCACCGGTTAGGGCAGTTCCTCTAGAGGACCTCAACCCTTGAACACTGCGACAGAAGTGAACTACAAGACCTGTATAAGCAGAACTTTTTAAAAAACCAAACACGAAGAATGAAAATGACCCCAATAAGAAAGCCACGACTTCACTAAATCTAAACAACAGTGCGAAATCAATCTGTAGCATAGAGATGAGCATGCTAACGCATGTGTGTGTTAAATCAATGTCCATATTAGTGTATATAGTGACATAAAATACCTTTAAAGAACCTGAGCGCCAGCCCGTAGAGCTCGACTAAATCAAAGCCCCATTTCTTCTCGATTGTACCGCTGTTGGCAGGTTCGCCCTCCTCCCCATCGACACTCAGGGGGTTGTCAGCGCTCTGGTCCGCCGGACGGGCGGCGGGCGTCTCGGCCTGTTCCTGCTCGCCCTCGGAATCCGGGCTTAAAGTCAAACCGTCGATAGAAACTTCGAGCCGGCTTGAATTTGCACTGTTGAGGTCGCCGCTCTGAACCTCTGTCGCCATCGTGCAGAATGTCAGCTGAAGCAGCCACGTACCTACTTCCGCCCTGCTCCGCCGGAACTTCCGGCAGCATGACGTTGAAATGTTCGACTACAAGAGCTTCAAAACCTTGACCAATTATTCTGCATTTATTAATATTAAGAATTACAAAACATTAAATGTTCTCAATCCAAAGCCATTTTTATTTTATAAAGGTTTTATACAATATTCTATCAGTTTTGCAAAAAGTAAAGACAAAAGAGCTGTTTGAGCACGCAATATTATTATAACGTATAGTATAGGCATATAATATATTTATTTATATATCTATTTAACCAGTTAAAATTTATGGCAGTGTATATTATGAATAAACACCTTTTTGTTGTCAATATGCATATGTTAATGGTAAAAGAACCACACATATATCATTATAATATAAATAAAACAAACATATACAAAAATAAATATACTTTGGTTAATCGTGTTGAAGACAAGTCATTTAATATTTGACTACTGTCTGAGGGACTAGAAGACACAAAACTTGAAAATAAATAACTTAAAACAAATAAATAAAATAAATGATTACATCATGTAACACACTGTCCAATGACAATGGAGACCCGAGGTACATTATATGTTAATGAAATATGGGGGTGCAGAAATGACCAAAATACCAAAGGTACACAAACATCCATATTCATGTCCACACGTTTAATGTAAAAATTATGTCATGCTACCTTAAACTGAGATGGTATAAAAGGAAAGGCCTACTAGAATTAGATTTTTATTATACCTTTACTGAAATAATCTAACACCATGTTATTATTTTTGTCATATCCAACTCGACACAAACCTGTTATTGTTACATGGAACATAAGGCTTGTGACACTTAATTGGTGTAGTTTGTTATGAATGTTCATGTCAAAAAAACATTAGGAAAAAAAAAACATTACTGGTGTGGATCTTGAGACAAAACAACGGCACTGACATATTTTAAGATACTTTCAGTTAAAACAGCCCAAACATTCATTTTTGTCTACGACTAGCTTAAGCTTTGTCTGTGAAACCAGGGGTTAAATCATTCATTTACTCTATTTAGTTTAACATTTAATGCCTTTGGACATCCATGTACAAATAGAAACAGTTCAAGGACAACACTTTACTAGCACTAAAAGTAATAAATTCATTTTTCAATCTCTCCTGCATTTTCAACATCATACTAATAAATGAATTCCAAAGTGTCTATTTAAAATAAACATTGTGCTGTTCTATGCTGTAATTGGTGGCATTTTATAAAAAATAAAATAAATGCTTTTAATGCTTTTTATTGTTTGTTTTCTTGGGGGAGCGGGGAAATTCACATTGTAAAATATCATCAGCAACAAATGGGGGCACTTTTGCAATCGTAACAACCATGTAAAAAAACAAACAAACAAAAAAACAACCTTTAACATGCACCCTTGATTATGAAAAAAGCAAGCAACATCCAAAATTCACATTAGAAAACATAGTAAATTAAATCGTAACCTCTGAAAAGAGAGAACAATGAAACAATGAGTTGATCTGTGACTTTTAATGCCAGAAATCAAGAAAAAAAAAAAAAATCAAGAAAAAGGGAAGAAATAAATAGCGGAACATTTTAAAGTGTAACAACTATGAATCAAACATGAACTCATAACCTTGCACTTGGGAAAGCAAGAAAAAGGGCAGATAAATGCAAAGAAAACACCACTGAGGCCCTGTCCCAAATGGCACACTTCATGTCCACTTGTTGTCCACAAGACTATGTATCTTATGTCCATTTAATGACTGTTTAATCCACATCATTACTGTATTCTAGTGATGGATGACTAAAGCAATTTGGCCTGTGTGTCACTTTATATTTAGAGCCATGTGAAACAGGAAGTCATGACTTCACTTAAGTGTTCTTGATCACTAAGGTGAACTTAAAAACATAGGATTGGGAATATACTTCAGTAAGATTTTTACTCATTAGAATTTGTAGGGGTGCCAATAATTGTGGAATACATATATTTCAGAGAAAAAAAAAAAATTATGATAAGATTTTTCTACTTTCAACTATTTGACTTTAATAAAGGTTGGATTTCTGTGAATATTTTGAATGAAATACTAAGACAAGAAATTGCAAAAACAAAGTTTCAGTCAGTTGTGCTCATTTACCAATATTTGTGAAGCATGTACAGTACATTTCAAGCAGATCTAAAGACCACAATGCAACATGATTGTGATGTCACAACAGCAACTCACAGTGCTCCCCCTTAATTTACCCACACACATTACATGATTCAAACGATGGAGTGAAAAGTAGTTTACAGCTGTAAGTAAAGTTAGGTCAATTAAGCAGTTTAGAAGAGTTATACTGAGATAAAACAGCATGGTTCCTGATTCCAAGTGATCAAGGGTTTAGGTTGTTCCATTTGAACCCACTGCAAGGGTTTGCCAGTAGTGGGCACTCGTGCAATGCAAATAATGACATAAGTGAACAAGACAATCCACTACACCCTCCCAATGTACCATCTGAACTGACGAAGCAACTGTTACATCATCAGTACAGACAGTAAAAAACCCTGGTAAGGTAGGTATAGTAAAAACAGAAAAACAATTTAAGTATATGATGCCCTTCCAACCACATTTCCATTCAGCTTGAGCCACATCACTATGTGATTCTTGTTGAATATTTACATGTAAATATATTTCCTGCATTATTTCAGACACTTGAGTGAAGCATGCTTACATCTATCCCTCCCATGATGTGAGCCCACCCTTCAATCTTTCATATAAAGTATAAAAACAACACATAGTTTGGCAAGTCACAAAGAATATAGTAAAACCAGTCATAAAATGGCTCAAAGGCTATTTGTGGAGGGAAAAGAGCAGACATGCCTGTCAAATATACAAAAAAACAAATACCTAATTTCTCCCAATAATGACAATGTCATCATTAAGCCAGCCAACATGTCCATGTGGGCCCTACATGGGTTTTATCTGAGTTCTATGGGCATGAGGTTGGAGTGGGCACTTTAATGGGCAGAATGTGGGCCCCAGCTTGGTTAAAATTGTGGAGCCCAGTTAGGTTGCCCATTATTGTTTATTTGAGGGTCCTATATGGGCCACATTTGGGCTATAT
>RJVU01072567.1:3213904-3250490 GCA_003731715.1 Anabarilius grahami | reverse complement strand
CACCTTCCCCACGAGCCCCCACGAGATGATTGGCGTGCGTGCCTTACCGGGAATCCCGCCTTAAAAAAAAAAAAACGGTCGCCACTCACCACTTCTAAACTATCACCGGCTTGTCAAGGGATATAAACTCTCTATCAAGGTAAGATATGTACAGTCGTGCTCAAAAGTTTACATACCCCTTGCAGAATCTTAAAAATGTTAATTATTTTAACAAAATAAGAGTTTATGATTTTTACGCAGCAACAGTCTGCCACGATAGGATATTTTTATTTTAATAAAATAATAGCTTCCTTGAAACTTTGGGAATGTTTGTCTCCGTTATATATCTATAGATTTTTGGTAATAGTGTATATTAGAGCGGCAATTATAAAATAACTATTTACTCACAATAGGTCACTCTGTTATCTTATACTACTCTGATTCAATAGGGGGCAACAGAGGGTGCTTTTACTCAGCATGAAGTTAGACTAGAAAAATCACATCACTAATTTTAACTTGTCCAATTTTAACATGGACCGTGTTACACAGAAAACATTTTGAGGATCACAGGATCCTTTTTAAGTTTAAGTTTTTTAAATAGTTCACCTAAAAATGAAATGAAAATTCAGCCATCATTTACTTACCCTCATGTAGTTTCAAACCTGGAAGAGCTTTTTTTTTTTCTGTGAAGGACAGTAAGAGACGTGAGAGTTGTGTCCATGAATCACGCAGACACAAATAAGGACTAAATGGTGGTGGATATGTGTATTCATGCAATTCTGGAAATACAGACTGTAGAAGTAAGCTATGGAACACTGACAAAACAAATAGAAGTACATTGTTCTGTGTTCTTTCAGTAATGGAGAAGTTCACACTGAAGCAAAGCAGTTAATCTGTAACCTTGATTTTTGGGGAAAAAATATGTTAACCTGTAACCCTACGCAAAGAAAACATCAACCTGTAACTAGTTTGAGAGACAATCAACACAACTTGTGACTTTGAAATTGGGGGAAAAAAAGGGAAACAATGTGGAAATACGTTAAGAAAACATTGACCTGTAACCGTGAACTTGAGGAAAGAGAAAAGCTATGTGGAAATGAGCAAAGAAAGCATTTTTTTGAAAGCATCCTTTCAAAGATGATCAGATATACTGCTCAAATGTTTGGGACTAATTTTTGTAGAGGACTGTAATGCAAAAGGATATGGGAAGGCGTATCCATTTAAAAAAAACAAAAAACAAAAACAAGGTACCGCCTCAAAGGCCATGGTATAATGTCCAAGTCTTTTGTGTGCTTGACTTCTAGTAGAAACAATAACATTCAAACCTATATGATGAGTTTCAAATAATGTTAAATGTTAACCAGATCAGAAATTACATTTATCATGTATTATTGCAGCATAGACAAACTAAACAGAAAAAAAGTTGTTAAAACTCAGTTGATCTATTTGTTTCAGAGATGGGCTTGGTGAATTATAAAAGAAGCACTAGTTCTCATTTCAGAATGTCACCCTTAATTATTTTTGTATTGAAATACTTTGCCTAATTTATTTAGATAAAACAGTGTCTGTTTATCTCAGGTACATTGGGCATCCTTAAAGATATGTACAACAGGTAAATAGTACAAATAGAAAAATAAAGTACTACATATAGTGCACTTAAACTGTAATATTCATTCATATACAGAAGACTTTTTACACTGCCATTTTTACACATTGCAAACAAGGAATGACCACATTGATCTCATCTGGAAATGGTTCGTATGTGGTTTGCACTTTTCCCTATTTTGTTTATAATTGGTAGAATTTCTCAAAATCAAAAATATTAAAGGAAAAATTCATTCCTTAAAATATGCTGTCATCATTTACTCACAATCATGTTGTTCCAGTCAAAACATGTAGGACTTTCTTTCTTCTGTGGAACACAAAAAACAAAGTCATACAGGTTTGGAACAACATGAAGATGATCAAAATTGATTGATGCTAATCAGTCTGTCAATCACTATGCTGGATACGTTTCCCTTAATCAGCACCCAATCACATGGTAAACGAAGTCCCATTGTCATTGGTCGAGCCATCCATAGAGCGCCGTGTGGAAAGGTACATTTCTGTGGTGGCGCGTGAGGACCGTCTTGCTGACATGTAGTTCTTCCCCAAGCACCAGATGTCCCGTAGGATCTTACGGAAGTGGTTTCTGAAATTTACCCCAATGAAGGCGTACAGCAGGGGGTTGAGACAAGAGTGCAGGTACGCCAGGCTTCTTGTGAAGGTCATGGTCAATGAGACAGCTTCCTCATGGCTGCAATCCTGTTCTTCAAACATGCTGATGGTATAATACAACAGTGCTATATTGTAAGGCATATGGCAGACCACAAACACAAAGACCACTGTAAGGACCACACGCACTGCCTTGTGTCTCTGAAAGTTCTTGGCCCGAAGGAGAGTGACAATGACGCTGGAGTAACAGAATCCCATGATCAGCAGCGGCAAGAAGAAACCCATCGCCACCTGAGAGCTGGGCACCACGGTTTTCATCGTACGTGCCGTATGATTCGACTTAAACGAGAAGAAGCAGACATACTCCCTGTCGTCTATGCCTTCTGTACTGTTTCCAATGAATGCGGTTGGGCCAGGTTGGTAACGCTCATAAAATATGAAGGTGGGGAGGGACAGGAGCAAGGCCAAAATCCAGACGGCTGCACAGACCAGGTGGCTGTAAAGCAGAGTGCTTGAACGCAGCCGGAAAGATCGGCGGGCTTGCACGATGGCAAGGTAGCGATCTCCACTGATGCAAGCCAGAAGCAACATGCCACTGTACAGGTTCACGCTGTAGATGCCACGCAGCAGCTTGCAAGATAAGTTCCCCATGGACCACCCGTACTGCTCGCTGTAGATAATCAAAGGCAGGGCCACCACAAACAGGATGTCAGCAATGGCCACATTCAGCAGGTACACATCAGTCATGGACTTGGTTCGCTTGTAGAGGGCATACGTCACAATCACGAGGGTGTTGCCAATGAAACCAGCAAAACAAATGATTGGGTGAATGAACAACTGGAGGAAGTTCTCAATGTTGAGCCTGCGCTCCATCGAACACGGCTCCTCAAATTCATCATACGAAAACTCTGGAGTGGTCAATTGTTCAACCATTTTCTCCCTTTGAAACTGTAAGGAAAGGAAGAAAAGAAGAGGAACATCAGTCAAATAATTTGTTTTACGGCAGAGCTCACGTGTCAATATAAAGCTGCCTGACTGAAATCTAAAGAACTAGATTTAAAATGGTATATTCAACCATATTTATAATGGACTAGAATATGAATTATATGAGATTAAAATATTAATAACAGTAACACACAAGAAGAAATTTGTTCGTATTTTTTCCTAAGAATGAAGAGGCAGAAGTATGTGCCATCATTTTGTCGCTGCTTTAAAATATTCTGTAAGAATAGTTATAGGACAGATTAGGTTAATCCAAATTATTCCCTCTACACCAGGAAAAAGCTCAGTGCAAATGTTGCTTTGTAGTTTGACATTTTATCTTTGCAGAAAGAGGAAATCCACAGAAAATCAGGTCGCATACACAGCAAGAGATTCAATGCACGACCTATTTAGTGGCCATTAGTCCTGGAGAGGATGTTTGTCTAGAAAAAGCGTAGCATTTCTCAAGTAAATTACTACTTTCCATGCCTTCATAAGTTTTATGGCAAGCATCAAACATGGAGAAAAAAACAAACAAACAAACAAAAAAACATCTATAATGTCATGAAGTGCATGTTCAAGAAAACACATAAAGCTATAAACGGACGAAATCCAATAGGGTCCTCGCACTTTGGTGCTCGGGCCCTAAAAAGTAAAAAAAAAAAAAAAACATCCTGTGCTTACCATAGATCCAAACAATAATTTATGACAAATCTTTGCATGTCATACATATTTTATAGGGGCAATGTTAATTCAATAAGAACGCGTATAAAGAGAAAGTGCTTTATGCACATTGAAAAAAACTGATAGAGGAACTGAGGAGTAAAAAAGTCTTTAAAGGGTTGCTGTTTTTTTTTGTGTTTTTTTTTATTAAATGTTGTTCATGGCTTTAGTAGTTACTGGCATACAGAAGAATTATGCACATCCATTCATTGCTTGGAAAAAAGTATTTTACACAAAAGCACTTTCCCTTTGCCAAGATATAGTTACGTGTCTCACTTAAATACACATTGTGCACACTAAAACCTTCCATTCTAATTCTAATCGGTTTCTCACAACACAAAGACAAATAAATTATCTCCTGTCTGCATAATATGTAGTTGTTAAAACAAATAGAGACTGACTAGCATTTCCAACTAAAGATTTATCATGTGACAAACAAAAAAAAGAAGCGACTTACCCGTATCTACGCAAACAAGTCTAATGGAATGCAGTGTGAGGTTTCTGACTTCTGTTCCTTCTGGTTTCTAATGAGGAAAGAACACTTGGGCAGGGCCCTGCTGCGTAATAAGAATGACAATTATCTAACCTGCAAGCAGGAGGCGGCGCTTCACTGCTGCTGTATAGAATCATGATGGTGTTGGTGTGAATGTCAGACCATCAAAGCTGCCTGACACATGTGTACTACTAAATAGATTATGGTTTCAAAAAGAGCCACCCAACAGACGTCTGCTTTCAGCGCTTTAATGCACGGTTCAAAAAGTCTTGCAGACTAATTTCATTGTCAATTAAACAGTTAAAACTGTTATACAACTTAATGATTTAGATTTTTTTTTTTTTAAACTGAGAACTTTCTATCCTTTCATTTCTGTCCTTCCATTTTTTTTTTGTAATGGTAATATAAAAAAAACAGGAAGAGTCAACAGTCAGACGGTACTTAATTATTTATTATGTCAACTTAATCCATAAATACATAAAGTACAAAACAAGGAACTGACAGGTATCAAGCGACATCTTCCATGTAGTCTGCACCCAAACTTATCTGTGAGACGCTCACATCCTGAGTGGTTTCATCAAGCTACAAGAAAAAGAGTGAGAGAAACCAAATTCAATTATGAGACGAGGTCAAGGTAAAACTGTTTCTTTTATAATACTTAAGTCACTTCCTCTCGCTGCCTCATTGGGCCTCTTAAACCAACCATCTTTTCCGCCCCACTCTCACTTCTTGCCTTTTAAACAATGGACGCTTATCCATGAGGCCACTCTGTTAACATTTGTCCCTCTTCACATAGACTTGTGCAGTGGGACCATAATTAACTGACATTCTTTACGAGCTTATTAATGGAATAGTTTACCTAAAAATGATCAAGGACCTTAAACAAGGTTTAAGATGCATTGTCAACACAAATAATGAGGATGGAGACAACGATACCTTATCACTGATGTCAGGCCCCTCTATTGAAACCTCCTCAATCTCCTCATCGATGCTCACTTCACTCTTAGAGTTTTCAGAACGATGACTGAAGTGAAACGAGAGAGATCAGAACACTTCATTAGATTCAGACTGAGCAAAATAACATGGGACCAGTGAAACACTTAATGGGCACAGTCTTTACCTGTTGAAGTCATCGTCATAGTCAAGATCTTCATCAGCAAAGCATTTTTTGAAAAAGAGAAATGAGACGTGACATTTAGAAGTGTTGTTTGATTTGATGTTTAAGTCATTAAAGAAAAAGAAAAAAAAGAAAAAGAAAAAAACGATAATGACTGAGGAGTTCCTACCTAGCAAAGGGGATCTGGTTTTCTCATTTGGTGTGGGAAAATCTTTGACCCCCTTATCTTTAGAACTAGACGTACCTAAGACAACAAATCAAGGAGAAAAGATAATATTACAGTTAAAATAATATCAGTTAGGGGAATCTTTATGCACTTAGTGAGTTTAATTCATAAAGTCAGGATCCGACTCAGATGATTCATGATTTTTTTTGGAACCCTTTGGTGGGGTAAATTCTGTGTAAAGATTATGCATTAATGGCGTACTAAAATGTGTCAGATCTTCCCACAAATAGAAATTGTGGGTATAACAATATCAGAAGCAGCTTTGCAACTTTCATTTTGTGTAATGGAAATGGTTCAGACTGACCTAATTTCTATGCAAATAATTTAATTCCCTTTAACTGTTTAGTTCATGAATTTGTTCATTTGTTTTAGTTCATCCTTTCATTTCATGTTGTTTTTTAAGATGTAAAATAAAGCATATTCAGACTTTTTTCCCCTTCTCTGAAGTAATAGTTTTTACATGTATGGTGGATGTTGATGCAGAACACAACTTCATTTGCATTTCTAAATAATCAGATTTAGTGAGAGTTCATGTAAAATTTTCCACCAATCCAGAATCATTTTTGAAAGAATGATTGTGATTGATTTCACAACCGGCTTGCTACCATTCTTGTCAGATGAATGATCTTTTTGGCTGCTCTCAGCAGAGATGGATCCTCCCGTGCTCTTTAGCTGCGCGTCTGTGGCGAATGCTTTTCCTAAACTGCTGCCCGAGCCTTCTCTCCTGGAAAACAGACAGGATGAGACTCTCAGCGAGACTGCATGAACTTTCTAAAGTGAGCTGACAGCCATATAATGAGAAGTGGAGGAAGAGGGACACTATATGGCAGGAGACAGACAGGAATTAGCCCAGCTCACCTGGGTTCAGAGTCAGGGCTGGGCCTGTTATCACAGTCAGAGAGCATGTCCTTTCCATCTCCCTCTTTATCACTGCCTATAGCAGACAGGCTGAGGCCAGACAGAGCAACATTGTATGTTCATCGACACATACACATACACACACACACACATACATACACAAACACGACACCCAGAAGAACAAGGTCAGGGACATTAAGAGAGAAAGATATATATGACATGCAAAACAAATGCACAGAAGGAAAGAAACGAAAAGGATAAAAGGTAAAGGCTTTAAAAAAAACACAATTATGACTGTAGTCACTGCAGTACACCTGTAATTTTGGTACCAGTTATTTTTGACAGTATCAGGTAATGGCATTATGGAATGAAGTGGCTACGTATGACAATGGCTACATTCACACAGGGACTGACAACCGCATTTTCTGGTGAGGTGTGACTCTCAAACGGTCATGTGTCCTGTACTGGAGCATCGCTAGGTCTGGGCTTAGTAATTAATAGACAAGCATAATTCAAAATCATTAATATTGCCAAAAATTACTTGGCAATATTAATAATCTAAACGAAAAGCATTCTCAACCTGGAATAAGTGATATAAGCAGCATTAGCAAAAATAATACCTCTGTACCAACAAGCCAAATGGTGTCATTGATATTTTTATGATTCTTAATATCATCATCATCATTTTAAGATTCTAAGGGCCAGATTTACTAAACAGGGTAAATTAGTGTGTGACCGCAATCCCATAAAGCACCGATGGGAGTGGTGATCTACTGGTAATGCTCAAATTATGAACACAGACGCAGCCAGTTCATTTCCATTATGACCAACACAATCTACCATCTGTGCAGCATAAATTAGCGTAGGATCACAAACAAGCAGAGCCAATGATATTCAGGTGCGGGTAATCTACTAACAACACAGAAGCAGCAAATTTAAAATAATGTGGCTTGGCTAACAATATGTTCGGATAACATCTTCCTCTGGCATTCCAAATAAATTAACATGAGCGGAGAAAATTCCCTCCCTTCCATCCCATCACAGCCATGTCAAGCGCAAATGGGTTAAGACATGCTTTTTTAGAAATTAAATAATGCCGCAAATACCAGAAAATTGACTACTGCAAATCTTAGTAAATCACGTTGCATAATTTATATAAATGTTCTCCTTTTGCGTCTAAAAGGGAATCTCGTACAAAATGCATATGCAATTAGGTCAGATGCAAAAATAACTGTCCAAGCCTACTTTTTCACTGTGCGTCTTAAGTAAATCCTGACAGTAGTTTTTTAACACCAAAAGAGGGTTTGCTCTGGTGCAAGCTGTAAATCTGGCCCTTCGAATGATTCTTAGTTGATTTTCTTTTTTACTAGCTTCTAGAAAAACTTAGCATTAATAGTCAAATAAAATTTTTTTGAAAAAAATATTAATTTTTTATATATATATATATATATGCTGATTTGATGCTCAAGAAACTTTTCTTATTAATATTGATGATAATAATAATAAATCTTGAGCATCAAATCAGCATATTAGAATGATTTCTGAAGGAACATGTGACACTGAAGACTGGAGTAATGATGCTGAAATTCAGCTTTGTCATCACACGAATAAATTACATTTTTAAATTTATTAAAATAGAAAATTATTTTAAAATGGAATACAATTTTACTGTAGTTTTAGGATTAAATAAATGTAGCCTTGGTGAGCATAGCTTCTTTCAAAAACATAAAAAAATTGTAATATAAAATAATGAAAAAAATGAATTATTTATTTGTTGGTGGTTAAACCCTGGATGTCATTCATTTATAGCAATGTACACCCCTGGTTCATATGACATTTTAAAGGAGTGGATCAAATAGTATGTGTATATAATTGATACAGCATTACAACACTTGTAATTAAAGTAAATATCAAAAGGTGGCAATGTTTATAATATCGGAAATTTATTTAATTAGTCATTATTTAAACACTCAAGCTCTAAAACGTATTTGTGAGTCTTGAAAATTTAAAGGACGCAGTTCAGTTATTGAATAACATTGTTACTCTTGTTTATAACCAAACTGTGCGTAAACTTATTTAGCTCTCTAAAACAGAACTGACCACTGTATTCTGCTGCTTTATGAACAGCCTGATTTTGCACCCTTGGGTTAAGATGGATGCAGTGGGCTTGAATGGCAGTGTGATCACTCCATGCACACTCACTCATTGAGGCTAGTACCCCTCCTCATTTGGGATAAGGATCGCCCTGACAGGCTTCCTTCCCTCTGCCAGTGCTGACTTCTCACGAGGGGGAAAACACAGACAGAGCACAGACACGGTTACAGAAAGAGCGGGAGAGAAACAGAGCGACAGGAACAAAAAGCAAAATAGGGACAAGGTGCAACATACAACAAAGCTCCAAGATCTACCCGTTATGTGTCATAGTCAAAATCATAGTAAAAATGCAAATGCACACAGAAAACAGGAAGTACTTACTCTTTTTGACTAAAGCTTTTTTCAGAAAGCCTCTGTCCTGAATAAGGCTTATCTGCTGAAGATAAACCACTGTTTTCACGTGCAGCATTAAGAGGCAAGAGTGAAAAGGAGAGGATACAGGTCAGAAAAACACAAGCTCTTCTCTGTATTTTATCTAAGAGCAGTTATTTGAGGTCTTTATTTATAATTGTAACTCATGGGTGGGGGCCCATCATATTTAAATAGTAAAAAATGAACTACTGTTATGTGCTTCAAAAACAAAAAGAACCCAGATGATGGTTTCTGAAATTACAATTAAAGGTGTAAGTGGTTTAGATCATTTCATTTTTATTTGCTTTTTCAGTCTCAATAGAACATGTGGGCAGTGAAACAGTCCTTGTTCAAAGCTCTGAATGGAAATCTGCTCCCACGAGACTCAAACCAGGACTGTGATAAATGCGATCACACTGACAGCAATTAAATGGCTGGAGGATGCTGTACTGTTGGTTGCTAGTAGGCATTTCTACTTGCCCGCATTATTCAAATGCATTATAATGTGTCTACACCGGACGCGAGAAAAGCAAACTGAACCCATTAAGTGATGCTGACTACACTAGATGCGGCGCAACATGACACAACAAATTCCCCACAGTAAACTGATGCCCCGTTCTACTCCTGACGTACTTTAAGTGCTTGCGCTACTTCTGGCACAAAGTACAAATGGATTTGCAAGGGTCGCTTAGTCGCAGCCAGTGTATACAACCTCAAGCTGTTTCGGTGTGAAGCGACAACGGTCACATCCAGTGTAGACTGCATCCAGGCCTTGTGTTTCCAACATATGGAGGATTAGGAGTGCAATCAATTATCAATGTATTAATTTTTTTTTTTTTAAATCACGTTTCAAACTGACAAATAAATATATATTTAAAACGTTTATTTAATCAATGTTTTTTCAAATGTAATTGTATGTAACAACACAGATTTTTTTTTATTAATTTTAATTTTATTGATAGTATTTACTTTATCCTTTTTCCAAATGCTTTTCTATCTGCCAACAAAATAACATGCTATTGGACAGTTTACACTTGGGAACATTTATCTATTTTTTTTATTGTTACATTTAACCATTTTAACCATGAATTAAATAAACAGTACGTCTAGTTATTTGTCAGTTTGAACAGCGATTTATATATTTACATATCCAAATTAAACTAAATTTTCCTTTAAGTTGCACTTCTAGTCCTCAATACCAACAGTTTGTCACCTCCAAATCCGAACTTTCATTTAAAATGAAAGACTTCTTGTTACTTTGCCAGTGTGAATGGTCTACATGAGAAGCCATGATTGATGATTTCTCCTAGTGAAGGTATCTTACCAGCCATAAGTCTTCTGAGGTTTAGGAAGAGGATCATCGAAGAATGAGTCTCCTTCCTCATCCTCATCCTCCAGTCCAAATTCTAGCGCTCTCCTCAGTGGGGTGGGAAGGTTTTTCCCATCACCTAATACCTCCTCTGAGCCTTCAGACACTTGAACAGACCCTCTGTTCTTCTGAGACCCTAGTGTTTCACCAGGTCTTCTATCTGCAGCCTATGGCAAAGTCACAATATTATCAACATACCGTAATAACATCAAAAAGGCCAAAAGCTACAGATTTCATCTGATCAACATAAGCAATGAACATCATCTGCAATGCTCATGTAAAGTTACTACTGGTACGATTCAGTTTGGAACCAACTTTATCCCATAATTAATTTGAGTATAATGTGTACGAGTGGTGTATTATGAGCAAGAAGGAAAAAAGAAAAAAGAAAGAGGTAACACTTGTACACTAGTAATAGCAGTAAATTATGCATAATTACAAGTAACTAAACCTAACCCTAACTGTAACTCTATAATAAGTACATGTAGTTAATTAATAGTACTCAGTACTTATTTAAGTAATTACAATGTAACTACGGCACTGTAAAATAAAGTGTAACCAAAAAAGAAATCAAAGAAGAATAAGTCCCCCATTCACCCGTGTAGTTTTAAAACATGACATTCTCAAGTAAAATTGCCAGGAACTTCCTGTTAATAGATGATTAAAAGATTAAAAGAAATGAACATTTGATTTAAGTCACAAGAATAGATGATTAAAAGATTAAAAGAAATGAACATTTGATTTAAGTCACAAGAACAGTGGGTTGTCAAAAAGCCCATTCTGAAACCGGCCCACATCAACGTCAGCCTTCAACATATTCTGAGAAAAATGCTACGTCATTCAACCCACTCACAAATTGATCTATTACTTTGTATAGGACAACTTTCAAAAGAAAGTTTTTACTTGAGATGAAATGTTGCAGAATGAGTGTACATATCCATAAGTAAACGGTTAGATACATGCTGAATCTGGTTAACAGTTTTAGAAGCCACTCGTTAAAGGTGTTAGTAAGTATTAAAATATTTTCTCTGTAGTAATGGGTGATTAGCGAAAGCCTGGTCAGTATGTTTGCCCTAAAAGCTTTCTGAGAAAGACTGATCTCATTTGTATTGTGTTGTAGCTTAAATCTGCTCTGCAATAGCCAGTCTACTATATCAAGTTCTAAGATGGTTCCAATTCAACCATGGGCTACGTTTAGCACCATTACACATATAAGCACTTTTTGCATCTCCATCTTGAATACAAAGCAGTAATTTAGTCTTGGGACATAAACTTTCCCTTGCACATCTGATAACAGTAATGGGAAGAAGCACAAATCTTAATCTTGGCATGACAGTTACTTTTACCTAGTAACAGCCAAATGTGTGTAGACACTACCCATTTATGAATCATTTATGTGACCTAAAGGAAGCCACATGGTTGAGCTGATCAAAAGCTCTTGTGTCAGAGCTGACGCACATGTGCTTTACCTTTGGGTCAGCCTTTTCTTCCTGCGCTGAACTGTGTTTAACAAATCCTTTATACCTGGGTATCTGAGCACCAGAATACAACCATCAGCTTCCCTTATACAACAACGACATGCTAGACTCACTAAATAATACACGGATTTGGATGGAGATGAGTAAAAAAATAAAAGTTAATGACACACAAACTAATGTCTATTCACAAAACTTTCACTGACGTGATATTTGTGCAATTGTAATCAAAATTCCCATAAGTTTTTTTTGAACTTCATAATGATATAGTATGTAGAAAAAACAACAACATGATTAATAAATGTTACATAATGTCACTGTGAGGAACATGGGAAGATGGAATGAATTTATAAGAATTAACAGACTTTTTATATTCATTTTCATTTTGTTCGTTCATTTGTTTGTTTTGTGTATATATATATATATATATATATATATAATAGAATACCAAAAACNAAATCTAGTGAGGGCATATATATGTGTATAATATACGCTTAATTTATAACAATCATCTTGTTGTGTGACATGACATTCTGTGCAGGTCAAAGGCACTTGCCTGCACTGTGGTAAAACCCCTTTCCCCTTTGTGAGTCAAAATACAACGAACGCATGAAATTACAATTGTACATCACCCACCATCTAGATGAACGATATAAGATATGCTGATAAATCACAGAGGAAATACTGCTACCCATCACTACACCACGCATCTTTGATTCAAAAAACAAATGATGTTCTGGTGTTAAACTTAAAGGGCTGGATGAAATGAAAGTTAGAACAAGATGAAAATTGTGCGTGCAATAAAACAGAAATGTTTGATAACATATTGCAGGATTTGCACATAAAAGGCTAACAAAAGCCAGCTTTGGCTTTGTGGTCTCAAAGTTTTTTTTGTTTTTTTTAATTAATATACAGTTAGGTGAAAGACAGAATATTAGACATGACAAAAACCAACTCATATTTGAAATACAACAGAGATCAGAGATTATAATCTTGACCGAAGGTGAGAGGAAAGTATGTGAGAAAAAGATAAGCAGAGACAGAGAAACAAACAAAGAAAGACAGGAAGTCAGTGTACCTTGCTGATGGAAGATGAAATGATTCTATCTTCAGCAGTTTTACTTGAGGAGTAAAGTGCGTCGCTACTGTCACTGGTAACCTATAAAGGGCATTACAGACCTTGGTATACAACAGACATCACAAAAAAATGAATACTAAAACAAAACAGAATGTGTTTAAGGTCGCTTACCACACTCCGACACTGTATGAAAAAGCATTTGTACATTCCCAGGAACTCCTGAAAGTCTATAGCTATGTAAAGTTATAGAAAACAGAAAGAAGTGGAAGATTAAATTTCATTAGCAACTATTACAAAATTTGCATCTCTATAATGGTGGAAAACTAAACAAGATCACAAATACTTACTATTGCTTGTGTCCTTGCCTTTGTCTCTGAGTTCCTCAGTGACGTAACTGTCCAGAACATTTCTTATTATTTGCAGATATGAAAATAATCAAATTAGTGAAATATGTGGCAATTTATAGCAACTGCATCAGAAATGCACTAGGCTAAAACTACATTACAATAAGTACTTTTATCTATTGATCTTTTATAATGAGCTTCACATTAAAAGACCTTTATTCAGATTTGTATGCAGAAATACACTCTGTTCCCAAGTCAAGAGAAAGGCCATGACCACAACGACAAGAACCTCAACCAGACATGATTACAGAAGAGCAAACCAACAATGTGGGAAGATGGCAACACTTTCAGTCGTTACATAAATGAGGGTTTCAGAACCAGTAAGTTCAGAAATTTCCTAGAGTTCATGGCATTCAGAGTCCACAATGATGAAACAAACCTGCTGAACTGGGGGAAAAGATCCACGAAAATGCCAATAACTGCATCTCTGTTGATCTCACCACTTCTGTTCTGTGAAATTAAATCAAAAGGAAAAAGAAAAAAAGAACACTCACTTATGTTTTAATATTTATTTAATCTTTTGGTGATTAATTACCAAATTATTATATTATAATAATTACAATGGTTTATTATTTTCAAATGAATAATAAAATAACTAAAAGGTAATGGATACTTATTATTTTATAAATAATCACTATATATTATGTGGTACATTGTATTAATTATAAAGTTGTTATAAAAAAATTAATAATAAAAAACAAACGTTACCTTGTCATGGCTGTCAAATTTCTTGCGGGCATCAGCAATTTGACGTGGCAACAATTCCTAAACCCCATCCACAAACATTAATACAATCATTGCAGATTACACTCCAAAGAAAATCTATATGATCTATTAAGCATTATTTAAAATGTATATTTTCATATATATAAAAAAAAATAAAATTGTATATTTGTTATTTTCATATACATTTGTCATATTAATCACATTGAGCACCTAAAAACAAAACACAAGATCACAATGTACAACCATGAGACTATAGTATTCAAACTCTCATCTGACATGACAGAAGTCATGCAGCGCTAGTGGCGTGATTAAACAAATGCACGTAAAGTGCCCGCAAAACAAGACAAAAAAACTAGAAGTAGGACAAGCTTGTTTTGCACAAGTATCTTAACAGGAAAACCTTTTTTTGCAGCACCACTTAAAGATGTTCATTTACATCATGCCTCCCTTGTGTGACCTAAATAAATTGCCTGGGGTTTGTGATGTGGGGGTAAACCGGTGATATGAATCAACCCAAGATGTGCTCTCCAACCACAAGTGAAATAACTGGGTTAGCACTATTACTAGTCTGTGACTGGATCTGCTCCTGAGAGTGCATCAACTCTTCCTGTGCTTACTGTACGTGTGGGTGCAAAAACAGGTTACAGAGAGATCTAGACAGATAACATATGGACTGGGCCTGAGCCATATAGCGGTGGTAAAGTACCTTGGGAAAAGTTCTCTCAGTCACCCGATCTCCCTGAGAAAAGAAGACAGGAGAGAAAGAGAAAGTGTCACGCATTCTGAAAGCCATAGATTGATCAGACTGGCTGAAATGCAGAGCATCAAAGTTCACCTCAGTGAAAATGGAGGTCTTGTCCTTATGCCGGCCCCTCTTCACTAACTCTAGCAGGAGAGGGGTGTTTTTATTCACCTCCGATTCAGAGATGCCAAGCTCTTTAGACAGAGTTTCACGACTGTCGAGCCCATTCAGCTGAACAACACATAGTAGGGTACGTTAGTTCAGAAGAAAGAGATTTGAGGTCACAGAGGACACAGTATATCACATTCAACTCAATCAATCAAAAAAGATATCATAACACATGTGCATGAATTTTTGATTGACAACTTCAAACCTTACTGCATACATATGGCAGTGTTGCGTATTACATGACACTGACGTACCGTGCTAATTTCGGGTTGAAACACAGCGAGGGTGAAGTCTAAATTGAAGACTTGCAGGAAGTCAGTGATAAGACCTGCTACCAAGCGCCCTGCAAGAAGAGTAAGACAGGCTGAATATGCATAATTTGCCAAAACAAACTTTGAGAAAAAAAATATTATTAAATAAACAATATTGTTAAATAAAAAAAAAAGTCTAAATCTTATAATGCCGTGCCTACAGTTTAGACAAGATTGGATTATTTATTAGTATTTTTTTCTGCCTTGTTTTCTCATCATTTTATAAACTTAGTTCATCCCAGGCCTTTAAATTGATTGGAAATGAAATACCATAAGATAAATAGATTTTTAATATAGAAATTTAAGTAGAAAAATCAGAAAATCAATTGTTGGACACTGATTTTAAAGTACACACACACATATACATATATGTTTTTTTGTTGGTGTTGTTTTTTTTTTTAAGTTAAAAAATTAAAGGCTGGAATACACTTTATTTTGCCCCAATTTGCAGTCAGGAGGAGTCAACGCTAGTTTCAAAAACTCAGCACCAGAGTTTGTTTTTTTTTTTTACTTCAAACTATGATTTCATCCAGTTTGAGGATTTAAACGTTTGATATTGCTTTCATTTGTCATGCGTCTCCTAGCAATGAGCAGCACGTTTCTGCATGAGTTCAGAAAAACATCAAAGTCTAGTAGTGTGTTATGCTGGTCTGATGCCCAATCATTTTTCTCTCTAACAATTTACAAAGTCCGCAAGTGTATCATGCAGAGTGTTTTCTGTTCAGATTTTAAAAAGTTGTGTAGTGTCATCATCAAAGCAAGACAGAAAAAAATTATAGAGAAAGGCCATTTACGGAATCCAGACTTACCATCCTTCGTGTTGAGGGACTTTTTCAGGTTTTCATTCACAAGAGGAGTTTTATTCTAGTCAAAAGAGTTGACATCTAAATGACACGTTGGATCTTGCAGAGCATACATGCAAAAACATACAATTAATGTAACAGCATTAAGAAAAACTACTTAAAATTACCTCAACTTTGTCCTGCTCCTCCAAGGCAAGAAAAACAGCTGCACGCAGCTCTGCCTGTAAACCATAGAGACCTATCATCAGTCCATATGTCATTTATTCAGACATATTTATAACAGTACAGCGCCAAACAGGCTCAAAGGACCAGTACAGCTCAAACTGCAGAGGTGATACTTTAGCTGCAGAGTCAATAAAGAAACACTATTATGTACAAATACGGTATAACTATTTTATCTATAGCGGATTCAAGGAATTATATTACAGGTTAAACCTAATTATTTGTGGCCTGATCATTATAAATGGCTCCCTCACCTTGCCCAAAAAGATAAATCAAGAGACTTTTGCAGACTTGCCGGTTAACTAAAAAAGCATTATTAGTTTAATATTAATACAGCCGAGAAAAACAATGACACTATAGGTCTCATCTTTAGTGGTATGAGGGAAAATAAGACAAGGGCGCACTGTCATAACTCAATATTGTCACACCAGTGGCTGTTGTCTATTTGTTCCCATAACAACTTTAGCATCACAATGCTATGCTGCTAACAAACATTGTGCTTAGCAAACAAAACGTGTCCCGTGAGAGACAGGGATTATTCCGACCTCATAAAGACTTTAAACGCGTTTCGAAATAGGCAGAAAAATACCTTGATTTTATTCAAAACACCACTGTTTTCCAAGTTTTGGATCAGTAGATCTCTGAGTTCCGTGTCCTCTTCTGTCGCAGACATCTTCAATTTGCGTCATGTGACTCAGGCTGGAAACCAGCGCACTCTGGCGGCTGTCGACGGTATTACAAAAAGGTTAATTGTGGACATTTGCTTGTGCTGCCATGTTCAGTATCTCACAGAAGTGAGTACACCCCTCACATTTTTGTAAATATTTTATTATACCTTTTCATGTGACAACACTGAAGAAATGACACTTTGCTACAATGTAAAGTAGTGAGTGTACAGCTTGTATAACAGTGTAAATTTGCTGTCCCCTCAAAATAACTCAACACACAGCCATTAATGTCTAAACCGCTGGCCACAAAAGTGAGTACACCCCTAAGTGAAAATGTCCAAATTGGGCCCAATTAGCCATTTTCTCTCCCCGGTGTCATGTGACTCGTTAGTGTTACAAGGTCTCAGGTGTGAATGGGGAGCAGGTGTGTTAAATTTGGTGTTATCGCTCTCACTCTCTCATACTGGTCACTGGAAGTTCAACATGGCACCTCATGGCAAAGAACTCTCTGAGGATCTGAAAAAAAGAATTGTTGCTCTACATAAAGATGGCGTAGGCTATAAGAAGATTGCCAAGACCCTGAAACTGAGCTGCAGCACGGTGGCCAAGACCATACAGCGGTTTAACAGGACAGGTTCCACTCAGAACAGGCCTCGCCATGGTCGACCAAAGAAGTTGAGTGCACGTGCTCAGCGTCATATCCAGAGGTTGTGTTTGGGAAATAGACGTATGAGTGCTGCCAGCATTGCTGCAGAGGTTGAAGGGGTGGGGGGTCAGCCTGTCAGTGCTCAGACCATACGCCGCACACTGCATCAAATTGGTCTGCATGGCTGTCGTCCCAGAAGGAAGCCTCTTCTAAAGATGATGCACAAGAAAGCCCGCAAACAGTTTGCTGAAGACAAGCAGACTAAGGACATGGATTACTGGAACCATGTCCTGTGGTCTGATGAGACCAAGATAAACTTATTTGGTTCAGATGGTGTCAAGCGTGTGTGGCGGCAACCAGGTGAGGAGTACAAAGACAAGTGTGTCTTGCCTACAGTCAAGCATAGTGGTGGGAGTGTCATGGTCTGGGGCTGGATGAGTGCTGCAGGCACTGGGGAACTACAGTTCACTGAGGGAACCATGAATGAGCAGAGCATGATCCCCTCCCTTCAGAGACTGGGCCGCAGGGCAGTATTCCAACATGATAACGACCCCAAACACACCTCCAATATGACCACTGCCTTGCTAAAGAAGCTGAGGGTAAAGGTGATGGACTGGCCAAGCATGTCTCCAGACCTAAACCCTATTGAGCATCTGTGGGGCATCCTCAAACGGAAGGTGGAGGAGCGCAAGGTCTCTAACATCCACCAGCTCCGTGATGTTGTCATGGAGGAGTGGAAGAGGACTCCAGTGGCAACCTGTGAAGCTCTGGTGAACTCCATGCCCAAGAGGGTTAAGGCAGTGCTGGAAAATAATGGTGGCCACACAAAATATTGACACTTTGGGCCCAATTTGGCCGTTTTTTTTTAGGGGTGTACTCACTTTTGTGGCCAGCGGTTTAGACATTATTGACTGTGTGTTGAGTTATTTTGAGGGGACAGCAAATTTACACTGTTATACAAGCTGTACACTCACATTACATTGTAGCAAAGTGTCATTTCTTCAGTGTTGACACATGAAAAGATATAATAAAATATTTACAAAAATGTGAGGGGTGTACTCACTTCTGTGAGATACTGTGTTTCAATAACCAGAGGTTCAAGGATTGTCTGCTAAAATCCAGAACAGAATTCAAAGGCAAATATACAGCTGTCGAAATCCGTTCCCCCCCCCCATATGATGAGAAATGTTGATGCAGTGACTTTAAAGATGCTGATTCTATCATGTTTGTGGATGGAGTTTGACCAGCATCAGTTTAAATGTTCAATTTCTGCCCTTTTAGAACTTCATGGGGGAGATGACTTAAAAGTTGCTGATTCTATTCTGTGTGTGGATGAACTTTAACCAGCTGTAGATGTTTTGTAACAGTAACAGATCATTTCTGTTTTGAAAATGACTGTAATGAATCATTTTTCCATCTCTGCTGCCTTGGATGCATGATCAGATGGAACTGTACTTTTGGGGGATCTGCATTTTGCACCAGTCAATCAGCTGCCACTGAGATGAATGGTAACAGATTGTTTACTTCTCGTATTATAGACCTCCTTGATGCAATCCAAGTAATTATGTAATTAACATAATTTTAAAAAGTCATTACAAACTTATATGTCAAATAAAAGGGACATGTAATGTGGCAACACAAGTTTTATTGAGTAAGAGATGTCAACACCAGCATGATAAAAATTGTACAAAGTTCACAATTTCAAAATGAAATATCACTGCAACTTGTGATCTTAAACACTTAGAGCAAAAAAAGTATCATACAAACAGAAATCATGCCATGTGGTTGAAAAATAAAATAAGAGAGAAAAAGATAGCTAAAGAGCTGGATAGAGGAAGAGAGCAAGAGACATTAAGAAAGCTATGCTTCTTTATTTTTTAATAGAAAAATCCTGGTTTAAAATGGTTAATTAAAATCCATTTGAAATGGAAACTTGTAACCTGATGATTTCACAATTATTAATAAGAAAAGTATTCTGCATTCAAGCATGTGACACCATAGATAGTTTCTATTTAAATAGTCATAGATAACCTTTTGAAGTAGATAGTACAATATGTGCCAACTGAAAATGAGCAGCGGAATTGTGCTTAAAATCCCTTTTCCTGTCAAATCAGTTATGATAGTGGATGAGAGGATATTGTATTTTGCTATCAGTGTGTTAAAAGCGTTACTATCTTGGAAATTAGCTGCATACACAAAGCTTTCGGAGAGAGAAATGTGCTGTGGTTGGGGAGGAGATGTCTGGATATTACAGAATGATAAACAAGAGTGACTAGCACCATTTGCATGAGCTCTCGGAAAACACAATGCTAGTCTTAATAATACAAAATAATAGATTTCCGAAACAAAGCCCCACGTAGAGCATCAGCATCAGCCAGAGTCTTTTCACACTAAAAAAATCACTGTGACAGCTTTGACTCATGCTCGATAAATACATACTTTAAAATCCACCACTGAAAATTGGCCCTATTTCTGACTTTGCTTGATGCTTTCAATGGCCTTTGATTAAATGAGGATGAACGTGGGGTTCCCAGACTATAACTGTACATGTCCTTAAGATATTATGGAGTAATATGAACTGGTCATGAATGCCCACACGCTACCATAATCTAGACCTGTGCCACACCATTTCAAAAATGAGTCCTGCTTCAATTTCCATGATTCTTAGAGCTTAAAGTGCCACTGATTTCTCATAAATGTAAAAAAGAATCAATGAAAGTGAATCGCAGGTAACCACAGAAGGCAAGCTGACCTCTCTTAATACTGTGTATAACTGATTGGAGTTCATTAATTGTAATATGATGAGTCTGCATTGCTGATATAGTTGTATTTGTTGTGTACTCGTGACCAGATGAGTCTCTACATGATTGCTTGGACAAAATCTACAAGACAAGTGCTCCATTACTATGACACAATGACGTATGGATGGTGACATTAACCCTGTATATCCAGCACACTGGTAAACTAACATTCACACACAGATTTACTTTCTTCAAAGAAAAAAAGAAGAAGAAGAAAAAAAAAAACTTCCCACAATTCAAACATCTGGGCACCTCCTTGGTCTCCTGAAACAAATAAAAACACCAAAACATGGAAACAAAGGTGTCCCTGTGCAAAATCGAACATGAGAAATGTTAAACCATAATGCATTCATCCTTTTGGACTTGATCACCCATGTTTAAACGCTAAAACATGACTGTATTAAAAGATTTATATAAAACTTAATACTTTACATTTAGTAAAAAGATTCATCAGCTTTCTACTATGGTAAGAATAAGAAATTGCATATACCCAAACTTTTGCATCCCATATCTAAATAAATGATTGATTCATTGTCATATATTGCTGATATTCTATCATACTACCACTAACATTTTACGATCATTAAATTAATAATTAATGTTGGATTGTCTCCTTGAAATTTTCTGAAGTTATTGGCCTCAAGCAGCCGGGCGTTACATTTAGAGAACGGACATATTTGAGAAATTATGAAATATTTCTTGGGATTTACACCAGTGAGTTTCCGTGTCATGATGTTCGCATTCACAATTTTTTTTTTCTATTTTTCCATCTATTTTGGGAATTAAAACGAAAAGAAAATAAACTAAAACAAGTAAAAAAATTAAACAATACACATACTGCATTAGAGTGCCCACACTGACCACTATAAATATGATTCCGAAACCAAAAGACAACGTTTCTCAATATTGTTACAAAATGTACCCAAAATCGAACCACAAAAATGTACCACTGTACACCCATTGAACAGCCTGCACAGCACATTAGTTCCCATTAGTTCCATAAAGAGAAGCTCAGATCTAAGCTGATTGCCCTTACATTCCCTCAGTGTATCCCCTCTGCACCTCTTTAGATTTAAAATAATGGATGGTTTTTGTTTACAATTAATAAATACATATACACTAAAATGTGCATACATTAGCAGCTATAAACAGTACATCACATTATGTCAGGTCATATGAAAAATGTACAAAACATGAATGTTCCTCAAAACATTTGCCATTGGTAGTCATCATCTTAAAGCAAGGCAACAAATAAGTTATGTATTTTTCGTCAAAAGCATAACAGAATCATAAATAATGCCAAATAATACAATAAATTACAGCAGCAAAAAAATCATACTAGTTATCCATACTTTTTACATGATGGGTTTCTTTTGTTTCTTATCGATTCTTAACACTCTGATCACATGACCCCAATACTCTGCCAATCGCAAAGCTACACTTGGATGCCTTGAACGGCTTGCTTTATGTTCTCCAAGAGGGCCTTGTTCTCCGGGCTCTGGTACTGGTCCTGGTGAGTATACATATCTGTCAAAGTGCTCACATAAGTGTCAAAGTTTTGCTCGTTCATCGGCTCCTGCGGAACAGATCGGGAATATTGGAGGTTGAAGACAAATCAATCGTAATATGTTCAATAAAACACACAATTAAGACAGAAAGGGAAGGGAAAAGAGGATATTTTAGGGAGGAATGAACCCACAACGCTGCCTTTAAAGCTAAATATCAGATAGTTAAGCTAGGGTTTTTATAGAAAATACATCTCTGGAAATGCAAGGCTTGACCAAAGTGGTCACTGTTTGTTGGTCAAAATCAAACGTAGGACTGCACTGTTTCTAAAACTATATATCTGATGGGTAACAAAAAAATTAATGCACATACATTATGTATGCATGCACTGGTGTGAGTTTCATGCTCATGAGTATGTAAGTAATACTGGCATTCACAAGTGATATCAAACAGATCGCCATGAGTAGCAGACATATATCGATGAGCATCACTGTGCCTGATAAAATAATGTGTTTTACGATAATAACATGAGTTTACTACCAAAGAAAAAAATAAATATGGCTCATATTGCAACCCCAGCTTTCTTATCGCTATACCCTGAAGTGGATTATGTCAATATGTGTGGAACTGATACACTCTGGTGATATGTATGGACTTTTGTGATGCATACACATCGTACTGTGTGTTACAAAAGGGGTAGGACTAGGGGGAGGAAAATGATAGTGAGGAGAAGGATAAAGTTAGACTATGGAAAATGAATCTCTTACTCTGTGGGGCATCTGTAAACAGCAGTAATTTTTAACAGGGGCCTCTTTCAGTGGCATCGGTTTCTATAGAAGGGAGAGGTGTAGAGAAAAGACTATTAGCCTGGCTAAAAGCCAGAGGTCAGTGGTCTCAATAAAACTGACATACTCGACTTTACATGTGGAAGTACAGAACACCACACTGCAAAAATTTTTGTCTTGTTTTCCAGTACAAATATCTAAAAATACCTTAAGATGTTTTCTAAACAAAAAAAAATCTAAATAAAGTGTGTATGCATAAAATAAGACTAAGTATCTGCCAATGGGGTCACAAAAATTTACTCACCCTCATTTCATTCCCGTAAGTCTTTCATTCATCTTCGAAACACAAATGAAGATATTTTAATCATGAAATCTGAGAGATTTCTGTCCCTCCATTGATAGTCTATGCAACTACCACTTTGGCGCTTCAAAAAGTTCATAAAGAGATCGTAAAGCTAATCAATATGAATTGAGCTGTTTAGTCCAAATTTTCTGAAGAGACACAATCGCTTTATATGATGAACAGATTGAATTTAGGCTTTTATTCACAAAAAAACTTTCATCAACGAACACATCAGATATGGTAAACGGAAGCTCAAGCATGTTTGCTTGACGTGTGAGAACCAACGAGGTTCATTCTCGTGCGTTACGCAGCACGTTTGAGCTTCCGCAAAAACCAATGAGGTTTATTCTCGAGCATCAAGCAAGTACGATGGAGCTTCTGTTTATGTTCGCTGAACAATGTTTATATGTAAATAAAAGCATAAAATTAAATCTGTTCATCGTATAAAGTGATTGTGTCTCTTCAGTAAATTTGGACTAAACTGCTCGATTCATATGGATTAGTTTTACGATCTCTTTATGAACTTTTCAAGCGACAAAGCGGTAGTTGCATAGCTGTCAATGGAGGGACAGAAATCTCTCAGATTTAATTTAAAAGATCTTAATTTGCATTTTGAAGATGAACGAAAGTCTTAAGGGTTTGGAACGACATGAGGGTGAGTAACTGATGACAATTTTTTTTCCATTTTGGATGAACTAACTCTTTAATTCAAAAGGAAAACAAGATTATTTTTCTTACCCCATATGTAGCTTGATTTAATACATTTTAGATATTTGTACTAGAAAAGACAAAAATACTTTTACATTAGTTTTTGCAGTGCAAGTTTTGGTTGAGCGGCATGACACATGAATAGGCAACAGTCGTCTGATGTTAGTGCAGCTTGAGGACCCCTCGTGCACAGTGGGGGTGGAGAATTCAGGAGCCATATTCAAGAAGACATGTTTCAGTTGTTTACTAACATGGCTGCCACATTTGAACAAGGCTTTTCCAATCGCGCCCCGTCTCAATGTGTTTATGAAGGCATTGTGATTCCATCATGTTGGACCATCTGATCCACAGCGGCCATGTTGTTACTCAACTGAAAAGCAGTCGTTGGAGTGGAGGTAGTTTTTCTACGATGGTCGGTAAAGGGGAGTGACCTCAGCACAGAAGCATATGGAACTGCGAGGAACTCAACAACAGACATAAAGAAGCAGATGGGAGAAACAATAGAAACCGGAATTTCATCCCTAGTCGTAGCATCTGATATGCAGACTCAGGCCCTTGCTTTCAACAAGAGGCAGTCTATATGATCTAAAAGACTATTCTATGCATATTATTATAAACATTTATTGTAGGTCATACATTAACAAACTTTAATAATTCGTTTGAATTTATTCAGATTCACAGGACTTCCTTCCTGTAAATAATTATCAAACATTTGAATCCTGACTTTGTAGTCCCCTTGATCACTTATATTTTCTTACCCCTAGATGAAGCCACATGTCTGTTGGCGCTTACCATATGAGGAAGCTGGATGTTAGCGAGGCTGTTTATGAGGGACTGGCTGAGGTTGGCGAGCTCATGCAGCAGCGAGTCATTCTGCTGTTCTATGGCCTTGTTTTCCTCCTCGATGGACTTCAGGTTAGTCTCCATGGTGGTGATCTGGCAAGAGAGAGAAAGAGAGACAAAGGGATCTCTGTGACTGAACACATGGCCAAAGCCTGATTTGACACATGGCAAATGTTCTTACTTGAGTCCTTAATTTTATCATGTCTGACTCTACTTGATTGTTTGATTCGTTCAGGTCTTTGATTTCCTCATCCAGTTGTTTTATCTCTTCATCATTTTCTATGCCTGGAAGGGAACATGGAGAAATTCACTATTAAAAATTCCATTGATGGCGAGAAAATTAATTTCATTATTAATTATATAATAAAAGAAAAATGATGTACCTTTAC
The DNA here is from genome assembly GCA_003731715.1 of Anabarilius grahami. Lineage (NCBI taxonomy): Eukaryota > Metazoa > Chordata > Actinopteri > Cypriniformes > Xenocyprididae > Anabarilius > Anabarilius grahami. The sequence goes on along the minus strand of RJVU01072567.1, from coordinate 3,225,407 downwards.
TTGCTCTCTGCTTGATTGTGAGCATTTCAACCCCTGTCATCCTAGCTTTCTTCATAGCAGAAGTGGCACGGGGACAGCCAGACAGACTACAGACATACAAATAAAACATAAGAAACAGATCATTATTTTTAATTATCAGATTTAAACATTATAATGAAAAAATTTTACATTAAACATTAACCGTTTCACATACTGTACATTTACTGCTACACTTCAACACACTTCAAAATATATTTTTTGTACTCAGTATCTTTGTCTTGTCTTTATATAAACATCCTTAAAACAAGATAAATTTACTTAAATTATTGTATGATAATATGTTTTTAGTGAATATATCTTGAATTAACTGTATGTCTTAAACGACTAATTCTTTTCTTCTTTTAAGCATAAACATAAAAAAATCCCTTAACCTTAAAAAACATTTTTATTATTTATAAAATAAGAATATTAATTGTCTTAATATCCTATGTATTAAAACAATTATTTGTCTTAATATCTATTGCTATTTTAGTACTATTAATATATATACTATTATTATAGTATTATAGTTATAGTATTTATTAAGTTCATCTAATATTTATATTTTAATTTATTTCAGCTTTATTTCCATTATCAATTAAATATGTCTTGTTTTAAAGAAGTTTAGATTTTTTTATTGAAAAACAATGCAAAAAATACTGATTAAAGGGATAGTTCACCCAAAAATGAAAATTCTGTCATCACTCTGTTCATCATTCTGTCATCACCAAGCAGATCTCGCCCCCCATTGACTGCCATAGTTTTTTTTTCATACTATGGTAGTCAATGGGGGGGCAAGATCTGCTTGGTTACAAACATTCTTCCAAATATCTTCCTTTGTGTACAGCAGGACAAAGAAATGTATACAGGTTTGGAACAACTTGAGGTGGAGCAAATGCTGACATAATTTTCATTTTTGGGCGAACTCTCCCTTTAAGGAAATGATTTCTTGCTATATGATGGCCTTTTTGAGAAGCAATCCCACACTGGTGTACCTCCGGTGGGTGAGAAAGCTGCCACTGACGTGGCCAGAGCCATCGCAGCCTGGGGTGGGGCAGGTCATGCCGTCTGTCTTGCCAGACTTCCAGGAGAAAGGCGCTCCGTTCACATAACCGTCTTTCTGACGCTTGGCGGCCAGCGGGCAGCCGGATGCACTGCGGTGGGATGCATACTTCCCTGTCACATGACCCTGGCCATCACAGCCTGGCACTGGACACCTAAAGACATTGGGCACAGCAGGGACGAGTTCACACACACAAGCAAGAGGGAGTAGCCATGCACTCACACACACAGACACACACACACACACACACACATAGAAGTTCCTACGACAGTTCTCCTCAGTACAACTGGTCGATTTCGACCGTACTCCTGTAAGTTACTGCAAGCAACATTCACACTTCAGTTACTTTGGATGGCTGAAGGAATTTAAAGAAAATGCACCTGATTGGCTCCTGGTCATCCTTGTCCTCTTTACTGTGCATTATTTTAATACCACTCTTCTTTGCCCGAGGACAACCTGACAGACTTAATGGCAAGAAAACATTTTTTTTTTTTATCCACTGGTGGTCAAAACGTTATGCGAAGTATTAAATCAAATTTTAATGTGCTTATTTGAGAGTCTTCACCTTCTATGTGAGGCATAGTTGCCTGTGATATGCCCAGAGCCATCACAGCCAGGAGTAGGACACCTGCAAGCAATGAAAACATGAAAAAGATTAGTGTAACCTTAGACAGACCTCATTTTGAGGGTCAACTGAGGTGCTGTGTAAACACGAGAGCGTGAGGGCTTACTTCAGATCCTGGGAGTTAGATGTCATCATACCACGCATGCCCTTGTCAGCCAGTTGGCAGCTTGATAGCCTTAAGAGAGGATTTGATATGAGACGTGGTATACTTGTACAGCTGCTACTAAGGTGCACTCAGGGTCATTTTTATCATTAAAATGTTTTACATACAAATAAATGAATTGTACTTTGGAAAAAAATATGTTTAAAATCACATACACTTTTATTAGTAGCCTAATAAAAACGGTTTTATATTACATGGATGCTGAGATCATATGACCAGCTGAACACTACTAACTTGATCTTGAATAAATGAATCATAGCTGACTGTGAAAAGTACATTTTTACAAATGGCATTGCTAAATAAAAGATTTTGCTGCGTCCACCGCGCTTGGTGTCAGTAAGTCAAAGTGATCAGTGATCAGTATCACATGATCCTTCAGAAATCAATCTAATATTCCGATTTGGTGCTTTAAGAAACATTTCGTATTATTATCCATGTTGAAAACAGTTGTGCTGCTTAATATTTTTGTGGAAACATTTTTTCAGGATTCTTTGATGAATAGAAAGTAAAAAGAAAACAGCATTGAAATAGAAATCTTTTGTAACATAATGCATTTAATGCATCCTAACTGATTAAAAGTATAAATTTCTTTAGAAAACATAGATAGTGTACAATGGACACACTGTCATATTAAAAATTGTGCTAGAGCATCATATGTAAACTACAGGGAATAGTCCTTATCCAGTGCAGATGCTATGCTTACGTGAGGAGCTCCTTCTTGCTCTCCTTACAGGGAGCATATTTGTGTTTGGGGCTGGGGAGGGACACGTCTCCTGAATACTGCTGCTCTTCTAATAGATCCTGAAAGGGGTCCAGGTCATCCTGAAAATGAGGATGGAGAAAGAAAAAGATGCATGTGCATGTTATGAATCAGAATAAAAGGAAGAATTGTAATATAGTAATACAGATATAAAAGAATACCATGTTATTATAACACTGAGCAAAAAATAACACAAAAAAAAACTCTCATACAGCCTAATTTGCATGAATTCAAATTCCCCAACATTTTAGCAAAAACATCAAATCCCTTTTGAAATAACAATAACAACAGTTTAAGTCTGGAGGTTCATTAATGACTAATTAACAGAGGAAAATTCCTATTTCAAGTCATAATCACTGGTGAAATTAAGGAATGCAGTACCAGCACTGTACACTAGATGTCCTTTCAGTCCTACTGTCCTTCAAATCACTAAAACAGGAGGAAATACAACTTCCTTAAAGGAATAGCTCAAAAAAACAAAAAACAATTGAAAATTATACCATAATTTACTCACCTCAAGCCATCCTAGGTGTATATGACTTTCTTCTTTCAGCCGAACACAATCAGAGTTTTATTAAGTAATATCCTGGCTCTTCCCAGCTTTAAAATGGCATTGAAGATTTTGAAGCTCCAAAAAGCGCATCCATCCATCATAAAAGTAATCCATACGACTCCAGTGGGTTAATAAATGCCTTCTGTAGTGAAGCAATGGGTTTTTGTAAGAAAAATATCCATATTTAAAACTTTGTAATCTACAATCACTGGCTTCGCGGCAATGGCCGTACACACGTTCACAAGCGAGTCGAGATCCAGTGGAAAGGTGAGCTCTGACCCAACGTAGGATGTAGGCGTAGCGTAAGCTTAGGTGAGAATTGATGAACGTGGAAGCACAGAGGATAGAGCAAAACAAAACGTCGGTCATGGATTAGAAGTCTAAAACAAGAAGTTTTAAAGGAAATGTCTATATAAGAGAAGAGGAGCTATGTCTTAATCCTTACATTGGGTCAGAGGTCACCCTTCCACCGGAACTTGACTCTCATGATTGGGCGCATGCGGCGATTGGTACCCGGAAGCCAGTGATTATTGTTTATAAAGTTTTAAATATGGACATTTTTCTTACAAAAAACCCATCACTTCGCTTCAGAAGGCATTTATTAACCCCCTGGAGTCGTATGGATTACTTTTATGATGGATGGATGCGCTTTTTGGAGCTTCAAAAACTCTGAGACTATTCAATGCCATTACAAAGCTGATAAGAGCCAGGATATTATTTAATATAACTCAGAAGAAAGTCATATACAACTAGAATGGCTTGAGGGTGAGTAAATTATGGGATCATTTTTATTTTTGGGTGTACTATTCCTTTAACTAGTTTACTGTTTAAGGTTTACACAGTGACAAAGCAGCTATTTAGATATTACTAAATTGTCCCCCCACCACCACTTTACAGATAAACAATTTTATATTATAAATAGGTTATTGTGCTTGAATGCAGGGTAAAGGAAATAGAGAAGATTAAGCATCTGCCTACGGATTGCTTTGGAAGTGGGCTGAACATATAAGGCAGTAAACAGTAATCCTACAATGACTAGCACTCCCCTACCAACCAAGTTAGTTTCTAACAAAAAGCAAAATGCCTGGTGAAAGAAGATGTGAACAACCAAAGAGAAGTCGCCTCTTAGGAATTTGAATAGTCATAATTTTATAGTAAATTTAATATTAGTTGTTGCAACAATATTTTATTAAACTTTCATGATAAAAATGTGACTGACATTTGGAAAGTTTCTTTTTTATTATTTTTTTATTGTGAAGTGTGTAATTTCTTACTTTTGCTACTAGAATCATCACTAACAGAACTGTACAAATAATGACTGCTTTCAAACAGGTTTCCTGAACATAATTGGTTAGAGAAACAGATCTCACGCCATTGGTCGAGATACTGAAACACACAATAATGTTTTGTTAGCGTCATAGTATTTACACTTTTGGGGGGAATCAACCATAAAAATAACTAAGATGTGCATGTATGTTACGCAAGAATAGGAGAAAGCATTTTAACAACTATTAGCCTTTTATTCACATTTGGATTATCCTCTATTTAATCATACAAATTGGTAATTGCTACTGCCAAACTGTCAGATATTGATCTATTTAGATACTGATCACATTCTAAAAATGGTGACGATCCAAATTCACTATGTAAAGTGAGTGCTGTGGTCCATCTTCAGCCAGACTCAAGGGGTGTCGGGTGGAGGGGGCAGTACCTCCTTGTGGTCCTCATCCAGGCGTTTGATCTTGGTGTAGTCCACAGGCAGGTCCCAGCAGTCTGCTGTGCTCATCTGGTAGCAGTGGCTGTTGAGCAGGGCCTGCCGCTGGGGCGACATGGGCTGCAGGGGGGTCAGCACTGTACCCCCACTGCCCTCCCCCATCCCTCCAGCCCGGCTCAGATCCAGGGTTCCGTTCTCATCCCCATCTCTGTCATCAGGGCTCTGCCATGAAAAAGAGAAGAGGGAGGAGGAGGACTGATAAGAGAATAAAGAATAAAGGGAATAATTAAGAAGTAAAAGGATGAGAAAGAAGCAGCGTAAGATATGGAAGGGAAGGATGATAGATGAGGATGGGTACATGGTTCATATGCACCGTTAAATAGATTTTTTGATCAAGTAAAACAAAATAAACATTATGTATATTATTATTATTAATACTGTAATTATTATTTGTAAAAAAAAACATTGCTTGTAAATTGAATTTTTTTGTTTATTGTTTCTAGTTTACTTATGAAATCAAAATTGACTATTCTTATTTTTTATGGATTATTGCAGTGTCTATTATAAATTATTCATTAGTGCACATAGTTAATTTTTTAAGTCATGCACTTTGTTTTTCACGTCCAAGAAACCATTTCACTTGGATATACATCAAAATGTATTTTATACCAACTTTAAACACAAGCAAAGAATCTCAAAGGAGATTTTCTGTTATAATATACTCAATGTAGCATTAATTGTGTGTTCAAATATGTCTACACTGAAACAGAAGTTTTGTGGTTCAGCTTCATTTGCCTTCTTTCCCCTTTCCTGCGTTGTGCATGAATAATTAATATGGTTACATTGTTTGACCGTTTGCCAGTTTTTTGCTGATTTTGTTGTGATGTCAAGCTGTATTTGTACCTCATCTTAAAATGATTAGTTAGTTGTTTGCTACCCTTGTCATGTTTCATGTACTATACAAAGTCTTAAGGTCTGTATGTGGCATATAATGAGACAACAAACACTTTGCTCAGTATGTACACTACCATTGAAATATTTGGGGTCAGTACAAATTATTATTATTTTTTAAATAATAAATAATTTTATTCAGCAAGGACACATTAAATTGATCAAAAGTGGCAAAGATATTTACAATGTTACAAAGAAATTCTATTTCAAATAAATGCTGTGCTTTTTAACTTTCTATTCATCAAAGAATCCTAAAAAATATTACTACTGTTTGTTTAACAATATTAAGATAATAAGAAATGTTTCTTGAACAGCAAATCAACATATTAGGATATGATTTGATTTGATTTGAAGGACCATGTGACTGGAGACTGGAGTAATGACTGCTGAAAATTTTGCTTTGCTATTACATGAAAAAATGACATTTTAAAATATATTAAACTAGAAAAAAAGTTATTTTAAATTGTAATAATATTTCTCAATATTACTGTTTAACTGTATTTTTGATCATTTAAATGCATGTGAGCATAAGAAACAAAACATTTAAAAACATTGGTAAGTCTTACCGACCTCAAACATTTGAATGGTATTACATTTCTCACAGAAAACAGGATAAAATGAAGTGCGCAATTTTACACAGAACTCTTAAGCTAAGAAACAAAGTCTTTCTACATTTACAATGATGGCAAATTTTGTGAACATTTTAAGTTAAAATAATAAAGTAGATGAACTGAAAAAAAAACTGATTTTTTGAATTATTTTTTTTATTCTACAACCACCTAATTTTTAACAGTGTGGAAAAGGATCGGAAAAAAAAAAGATATGAAAGAAGAGAGTGTGAGCATCTTCTTTGCACTGCCCTACATCTCCGTACAGCTGCTTATTAGTGGATATATAGAGCCCTGCAGCTCCTCACTACCTCTGTCCCCCTCTCTCTCTCTCTCTCTCTCTTTCATTTTCATCCCCACTCCCTCCAGCCTGCTGCCTCACTGTCCTTAAAGAGAGGTCATTGTCTTTCCTATGTACCCAGAGGGATGCTGGGAGAGCTGGCTTGGCCTGGACCACAGCTGAAATCGACATTAATTCTACTTGTCTCAGTGAGAGAGGATAGGGGCACCACTACTCCAGCGTTCCTGCAGCTGCCAGCTTCCTCTGGTCCTCTCCAGCCCCTCGCTCTCATTATCACCATACAGATAATGTCTAAAATCGATGTGCCACTAAAGCAATCATGGCTTGCTCAGACCATTAGGCTCATTTGATGACCCTGACTCTAGCAGAGAGGACCTGCAGGAGCTCGCAGGGGTGCTGCTGTCATTCAATGTATTAAATCACACACAGTGTAAATGAGCTCGGACGAGAGGACCAGGGGGTTGCCCCGAATGACTCTAAACTGGCATGCCCTCATTTCGCCGCACTACCTTTACCGGCACAAAGCACAGTCAAACTGGAAGGCAGTGCAGAGAAACCAAGAAATACCCAGTGAGAGAGAGAGAAAAATATATTAGCAGTACAATTGGGTGAGCATGAGAGAGGAACTGGCAGGAAAAAGTTGTCGACCCTCACCTGTGCCAGGAGCTCAGGGCCTTTCCCGGTAAGGCTCTGGGGCATCTCTCTGCAGCGCGTGGACAGGTTGAGGATGGCGGTGGCAGCCATGTGGGCGGCTTCCATGTCGTGTGTGTAGTCGAAGCTGCTCTTGCTGCAGGTGCTGCTGGCGCTGCTTCCTCCTCCCCCTCCTCCTCCCCCTCCTCCTCCTCCACAGCTGAGACTGCTGCTGCTGCTGGGAGCGTAGCTGCTCGTGGTGCTGCTGGCCGGGCTTGAGGTCTTACAGTAGCGCTTGGCTGCACACATACACATATACCAGGTCAGATGGGCTACATGCAGATGGATGGATGGATGGACGGAGGAATAGATAGACAGAATGATAGAGCAATATAGATAGATGGAATACTAGAATGTTAGAACAAACGAACGAAACATAGATAGATAGATAGATAGATAGATAGATAGATAGATAGATAGATAGATAGATAGATAGATAGATAGATAGATAGATAGATAGATAGATAGATAGGTACACACAGACAGATACACACAATACACACTGGCTTATTAGATGAGCTGATGTTTCATGATGAATGCTGTGAGAAATTGAGTGTGAGTGAGAGCGAGAGAGAGAGAAAGAAAGAAGTGGAAGAGAGGAAGAGAGTGTATCTAGGTTTCTTGCAGGGGGCAACACATTGTTAACATGAAATCGAAGACCTGCACGGAAAGCATTTATAAAGCATTTCTTTTATATAAATCCACATTCATAGACAAACTTTGGTATGCATCCAGGCAATATCTGAGAAAAAAATCAGTTCCTGACTAAGGAACTGAGTATCCTCAAATACTGGAAGCTGAAAACTCAGCTGCTAAAATGCAGTTATAATCACTTATTCAAGATTTATACCACTCTCCCATTTGATCTTATTTTTCATCTCATTTTGCATCGTGACAAATAGCAATGCTGCCATTACAACTAAACTGGGTGTAACTAATTGATGTTGCCAACTGAGTTTAAATGAAGTGCAGTTAATTCCTAACATTAATTAAATGTTATTCTCATTAATTATTTTATTTTTTTCCAAGGCTTAATTTTCTTCATTTGTCTCATTTATCAAAAACTGAATTTCTTTGATAAAGCATACAGGCAAGTAACATCACTTGCAAGAATGCTCTTTAATTTCAGAGATGTGGTATGTGTTCTGATTTCAATAACATTGTCTATATTATCACTGCAGGGCATGCTGTAATGCTCCTTATGGGCAATCAAGACTGTCCTGATGTAATAACCATGAGTTATAATGAAAATGAGTTATTTTAAGCACAGCTAATGAAACCGTACCAAAATATCCAGCCGAATTCTGTTGACAGGAAATCTCTACAATTTCTGGCTTGGGCGTGAAATCAACTGCTACCATTTTGAACAAAATCGTTCCAGTTAATTTGATTCCTTCACAAATGTAAGTGCACTCATTTATCAAGACCAGGGCTGCAGTTGAGAGCTACAGTGCTGCACATTACCAAAAAAAACAAAACAAAACCCTAAAAAAAATTAAGCTTGTACCAAAAACACTATGTTTAAAGGGTTAGTTCACCCAAAAATGAAAATTCTGTCATTTATTACTCACCCTTATGCCGTTCCACACCCATAAGACCTTCCTTAATCTTCGGAACGCAAATTGAGATATTTTTGTTGAAATCCGATGGCTCCGTGAGGCCTGCATAGGGAGCAATGACATTTCCTCTCTCAAGATCCATAAAGGTACTAAAAACATATTTAAATCAGTTCATGTGAGTACAGTGGTTCAATACTAATATTATAAAGCGATGCGAATATTTTTGTGCGCCAAAAAAAACTAAATAACGACTTATTTGGTGATGGCCGATTTCAAAACACTGCTTCAGGAAGCTTCGGAGCGTTATGAATCAGTGTGTCGAATCATGATTTGGATCGCGTGTCAAACCGCCAAACTGATGAAATCACGTGACTTTGGCGCTCCGAACGGCTGGTTCACCACGCTGATTCATTATGCTCTGAAGCTTCCTGAAGCAGTGTTTTGAAATCGGCCATCACTATATAAGTCGTTATTTTGGTTTTTTTTGGCGCACCAAGAATATTCTTGTCGCTTTATAATATTAATATTGAACCACTGTACTCTCATGAACAGATTTAAATATGTTTTTAGTACCTTTATAGATCTTGAGAGAGGAAATGTCATTGCTCCCTATGCAGGCCTCACGGAGCCATTGGATTTCAACAAAAATATCTCAATTTGCATTCCAAAGATTAACGAAGGTCTTATGGGTGTGGAACAGCATGAGGGTGAGTAATAAATGACAGAATTTTCATTTTTGGGTGAACTAACCCTTTAAGGGAACTGAAAAACACACATCCAGGCAAAAAGGTTAACACCTACATAACTGCCTTCAGTATCAATATGCTTATATAGAATATCATGATAAATTATAAAATATGTTAACTTACATGTATATATTTATACATTCTTTCCAGACGTGAATTTGATGGTCAAAAATAACCATACAGCCATAATTCAATTAAAGGAGCTGCATGCAATTTGGAAATCTCTTCACTGGGTTTGTGTACCTAGGTTATTAATCATTTCAGAAGCCAATAAGTAACGTAGGATTTCCAATAAAGGAGCACTGAACTCAATGACTGCTTGTGAAAAATCCAAACTAAAAGGTTTTATTAAGAGAACGAAAATAGAAAAGAATTTCATTTTTAATGCAAAATACCACAAGGATATCTGGCAGCACAAAAATAACTCTTAATCTTACTTCAGTCTCATCCCTAGAGAGAGAGGCCAGTTTATCAATTCTGACTCTTACTACCTTGGCAGGGGAAAAAATAACAAAGACAAGCTTGCCATCATATCCTTTGGGTGAGGTGTCCCGCCCATGGCTCTTTGGGGTGAGGGACCTCTTGCCGTAGGCATGAGGCTGGTTGTCATAACTGTTGCTGTAGTCGAAGCTGGCCTTGGAGTACTTCTCCAGCTCCTTCGCCAGGTTGGATCGCGGAGTACTGGTTGGGACGTTATTTTTGTACCCATACTGTGGGATTTCCAGCTGTTTCACGAAGCACATGGGCCTGGAACATTTGACAAAGACAGGGAATCAAGGTTGGGTATCAGAGGCCTGGACATAATTGTACTTAAAGTGAACATAAATCACTGTTTGCAACCTGTTTTATATTCATAATGTAACTTATTTCAATAAAAAGTAGACGTTTATGTCTTTCTTTCCTCAGTCGAAAAAAAAATTACGGTTTTTGAGGAAAAGATTCCAGGATTTTTCTCCATATTGTGGACTTCAGTGGGGTTCACCAGGTGGAAGGTCCAAATTGCAGTTTCACTGCAGCTTCAAAGAGCTCTATAGATCCGAGGAATAAGGGTCTTATCTAGCAAACCGATAATTTTCTAAAAAAAAACAAAAAACTTTTTAACCCCAAATGCTAGTCTTGAAATGCTCTGAGATCCACCAAAAAGGTCACACGAGACGTAGAAGGAAGTACCGTGATAGGGCGAAAAATTCCATCTCATTTTCTCATCCAACTTCAAAATCGTCCGATATCATTGTTTTACTTTTTTTTTTGTTTTTTGTAAAGGCCGTTTGGCTTAATCTTTGCACGCTTTGTGGAAACTAAATCAGTACTTTCACCTACGTCATTTGTAACGTGATTACGTCGTGCGTGGCGGATCGCAGAGCAGTACAAGACGAGCATTTGTGGTAGTATATACATACATATAGTATATACATTTTTATTTTTTTAGAAAATGACTGATCGTTTCACTAGATAAGACCCTTATTCCTCGGCTGGGATCTATAGAGCCTTTTGAAGCTGCACTGAAACTGCAATTTGTACCTTCAACAAGGAACCCCACTGAAGTCCACTATATGGAGAAAAATCCTGGAATGTTCCCCTCAAAAACCTTAATTTCCTTTCGACCGAAGAAAGAAAGACATGAACATCTTGGATGACATCGGGGTGAGTAAATTATCAGGAAATTTTCATTCAGAAGTGAACTAATCCTTTAAATTATTTAATTTATGGTTTATTTATTTAAATTATTTACATTTTTAAATTATTTTTAGG